>CAUYQU010000941.1:0-53695 GCA_963574635.1 Cheracebus regulus
CCTGGCTCGCTGTCTCAGAGCCTTTTGTTTTTTTAGTTGAATGGTCGACTCCCAGGTGTGCCAGTCGCCTGTTGAAAAGGCGCCGGGATCTGTGTGATTCCCCCTGCGGGGACACACTGCGCAGGCTGAAACAGCGGCGCTGAGGTTCATAGCGCTTTTTTGCCTGGGGATCTCCTGGGCTGGCTCCCTGATTCAGTCCCCCTTTTAATCTGCCTTCCCGTAGCTCCACTTGCCAGTTAAAAGGGCACACAGACCAGTAGATTTTGTACGGAGACCCACCACGCTGCGGCGCCGGCAAAGCAGCCGCGCCGGCAAAGCAGCCGCGCCGGCAAAGCAGCCGCGCCGGCCGAAACAGCCGCGCCGGCCAAAGCAGCCGCACTAGCGACCCGTGGGGCTGCTCCGCCTGGGAATCTCCTGGTCTGGGGTAATAAAAATCCGTCTGGAAATGCGGCGTCCACTCACCCTCTGCACTTTCACTGGGAGCTGCAATCCTGAGCTGCTCCTAATCCGCTATCTTGGATCTCTCTCACAGTTTGTTTATACATTCTCCTGTTGATGGATACTTGGGTTTTTTCCAGTTTTTCACAACAATGAATAAAGATGCTGGCCAGGAGTGGTGGCTCATGCCTGTAATCCCAGCACTTTGGTAGGCTGAGCTAGGAGGATCACTTGAACCCAGAGTTGGTCTACATCCTCACCATCATTTGATATATACATCTTTTTCATTCTGTGGTATGTGTAGTGGTATTTCACTGTGATTTTAATGAGGCATGTTGTTTTAATTTCATGATGAATAACAATATTGAGCACCTTTTCATGTGTTTAATGTCTATTTGGATATCTGCTCTTGTAAAGTGCCTATTCAAGTGTTTGGCCCTTGTCTTAATGACTAGTTTTATGGTAAGTCTTGAAATCTGGCAGCTTAAGTCTTCCACCTTTATTTATTTACTTATTTCCAGAGTTGTCTTGGACATTTTAGATTTTTTAAATTTCCATATAATTTTCAGAATAAGCTTGTCAATTTCTGCAAAATAATACCTGCTGGAGTTTTGACTGGGACTTTGTTGAATCTATAGGTCAATTTGTGAGAATTGATATCTTCATCCATGTACACTGTGTATCTTGCCATTTATGTAGGTCTTCTTTCATTGTCTCTGCAATGTTTTCAATGTAGGGGTCTTGCATATCTTCCGGTAAATGTATTCCTATGTATTTTTTATACCATTGTAAATGGTATTGTTTTAAAATTTCATTTTCTGACTGCTGATTGCTAATATATAGAAATACAACTTGTTTTGGTATGCTAACTGTATTTTGTTTCTTTCCTTCATATATTCTTACAGTTTTTAAGATAGATTTATTTGGATTTGCTAGATATACAATTATGTAACCTGCTAATAAAGAAGGTTTACTTCTTCCTTTCTAATATTTATGCCTTTTATTTCCTTTTTTAAACCTTACCGCACAGCTTCTGTACATTTTTCTCCCCTTCAGACTGTAAGCTGCCTGAGGCAAGATGCTTTGAGGCAAAACCCTGGCATGGTGCTTAAAAAATAGAAAATGCTAAGAGAACTTTGGTTGTTTATATGAATGATGAAGGGGAAAACAGTGAAATTAAAGCTGTAATTTGCTCTTCTATATGATCAGTGAACCGCCACCAAGAAAAAGGATACTGGTTAAAAACCATTTTTATGAGTTGATACATTTTTATTTACAAGGATTGCTAAAGATGTGTTCAAGACTCTCCCAGGTCATTCTGCTTGGTTTGTGGTTCCTGGTTCCCAGTTCCTGGATCCTACACTGGTGTTGTGTTAGTGTTCATTGCATTCTTTTATAAGACTCTTACTAAGCATTTTGAGAATTCCAAAATAGCAGTAACTGCTTCTCCCCAGGATAGCGCAGACGGAGCAGATGGATCCCTGGACCTCATTGCCTTCGGTCCCAATTCTCCAAGCTTCTGTTGGTGTAGAAAAAAAAAAAAAAAATCTGTACTTTCAATATTGCTGGAGTGAAGCCTGGGAAATTTTCAGCTTTGTGTCTTTAAATTCCAACAAGCAATGTTATTTTTAGATTTCTACTATACACTAGAAGTTTGAGTGAAGTCATATTAAGGGGTGAGGATGAGGGCTTATGTGACTGGGTGGTGGTCTTTTCCCAGTAAGCAGCTATTCTTGCCAGTTTTGGAGATACATGGGACTGTGAACTGCCAGACTGTGAGCTGCAGGTGACTCCCAAGGCAGGAGGAAAATCATTCATTGGACATTGGTACCTGTTTTTGCATTTGGTTGTAGTAGTTATTTTTCTTTTATAGATTCCATTGTCCATGTGGCTGGAAGATGCATGATGAGTTATTTTCTAAGGAGGTAATTCCATGTTTCTCTGCAAGCTGCAGATATGCTGTTAGGCATTTAAACCGTAGATTTGTAAAATATTTAAGGCAGTTTTGACTCTGTGGTCACAGGGATTACTCTCTGGTTTTTCCAGAGAGCAGTCCCTGTGAATGAGCTAATTATGTTTTTGCTGTTGAATAAATATGAATTATCTTGAAAAAAAAATGAAAGTGACATAAAATAATAGAAAAGAGAAAAATAAAAAATGAATATTCTTGTAAATTTGGATTAAATATAAGTGCAGAGTGATAACTTTTTCAAATATTTTATATATGTGGTTCTTTTAAACATTTACATATTGACATTAAAACAGTGTTCTAGAAGTAATTTTGTGACTATTATTAATGGAATGCTTCTATTTGCCCCAATCACCTGAATTCTTACCATCTAGAAATAATTACTGTTTATAATCATTTGTTATAAACTAATTATAATTGTTATGAAATAATTACATTTTTTTTTTCTTTTTTCAGACAGAGTCTTGCTCTGTCACCCAGGCTGGAGTGCACCTCCGCCTCCTGGCTTCAAGCAATTCTCATGCCTCAGCCTCCTGAGTAGCTTGGATTCCAGGCATGCACCACCACATCTGGCTGATTTTTGTAACTTTAGTAGAGATGGGATATCGCCATGTTGCCCAGGCTGATCTTGAACTCCTGGCCTCAACTGAGCTGCCTGCCTCACCTCCCAAAGTGCTGCCTGCCTCACCTCCCAAAGTGCTGGGATTACAGGCATGAGCTACTGTTCCCAGACTAATTACAATTACTTTCCAAACTTAAAAGAATATTATATATCTTATCTGGAAACCTGCTTTTGTCACTTAACAGCCTATGTTATGGGTATGTGTCCATGTCAAGAAATACAGAGCTACATTAATTTAATAGCTACTTAGGATTCCTTGTGTGTGCAGGTACATGCCCATATAATGACCAGTTCTTTGTTGATAGACATTTTTGTTTAGAGTTTTTTTCTATTATAAACAATATTGCAATGGATATCCTTGTACATAAATATTGAGCATTTATCTGATTAGTTCCTTAGGTTAACTGCTAGGAGTGGAATTCTAGGACTCAAAGTGTGAATTTTGTTTTTTTGATTCATATTGCAAAGCTTTCCTGCAGAAAATCTAGATTAATTTATATTCTCATCAACATCAAGTTGAGAGTATTAATTTATCTGCACCATTGTCAACACTATTTGTTGTGAATCTTTAAAATTTTTATTTTATTTTTAATTGACAAGTAATTATATTTATGGGATATAATGTGATGTTTTATATAATGGGATGTCATATGTTTGCACTGTGGAAAATTAAATATAGCTAATGAACATATCCATCCCCTCACATATTTATCATTTTGTTGTGGTGAGAACATTTAAAATCTCTTTTAGCAATTTTTAAATATATGATACATTATCATTAACTATACTAGGCATGCTGTGCAAGCGATCCCTAAAACTTATTCTTTCTGTCTAACTGAAACTTTGCACCCTTTGAACAACGTCTCCCCATTCTCCCATCTTCCTCTCCCCTCACCCAGCCTCTGGTAGCCACCATTCTACTCTCTACTTCTATGAGTTTAACTTTTTTAGTTTCTACATATAAGTGAGATCATGCAGTATATGTCTTTCTGTGCCTGGCTTATTTCACTTAGCATAATGTCTTCCAGGTCCATTTATGTTGCTGCAAATGACATAATTTTCATTATTTTAAAGGCTGAATCATATTCCATTGTGTGTATAGATCACATTTTCTTTATCCGTTTATCTGTTGATGAACTCTTAGTGTGATGCCATATCTTGGTTATTGTGAATAGTGCTGCAACGAACTTTTGTATGCCTTCTTTTGAGAAAGGTCTATTCTGGTCCTTTGTCCATTTCTAAATGGGTTGTTTTCCTGCTTTTGAGTTGAGTTCCTTATATATTTTGGATATTAGTCCCTTATTAGATATAGGGTTTGTGAACATTCTCTCCCATTCTGTAGGTTATTGCTTTACTGTGCAGAAGGTTTTAGTTCGATGAAATCCTATTTGTCTATTTTTGTTTCTGTTGCCTGTGCTTTTAGGGTTATATCCAAGAAATCATTACGCAGACCATGTTGTGGTTTGTTGTAAATCTTGCTTCTGTTTTTGAATTTCTATATATTTGTATCTTCAGGAGAATTGTAAACTAAATTAATTAGGATTCAGTTGGAAAACCCAAAACCATACCAGGTATTTCTAATGCCAGAGATTTCATGCAGGGGAATGATTCCACAAGTGTTGGGAATCTGAAAGAGCTAAAAGGAAATGCTGAAGTCACCCAGGCATAGTAATAGAAAGAAGTAGCCATCTTCCCCAGGGCTAATGGTAGGGTAGGGGGTACTTACTGGGAGAGGCTGGAGGAAGTAAAAGAAGACACAATTCAGACAATGACACTGGTACACAAACTCCCTTAAAACACTGTACTTTCAGCCTCAAAATGCTATGCTAGCTCTTGCTTTTTTCTAGTTCTAGGTACAAAGAATGTACTTAATAAAGAAATTTTATATTAGATGATGCATATTCATATTCAGACTTTTAAGTCTAAAGCCATCATACATTTTAAATTGAAATTACAAAGAAAATCTCTCAGATTTTAAAATGTCAGATGTTCTAAACGTTATAAACAGCTAAATATCAAATACATGCAAAGTGTCCTGAATATTACAAAACGTACTAAATTTAACACAAACGTGTAAACTTGAGCTATTTCATCATCTGAGTATTTCATTCTTTAAATGTTCCTAAGGTTGAAAAATCATTTATCCGGTGAGAAGAATGAGATTTTCCAACTCAGGTAAACTGAGGTTATCATTTAAGAGGGTGGAGGCTACTTCATCAATTACTTAAAACTGCTATGTAGTTGCTTATGGGTTATGTCTGGGACATAGGATCTGTCTTTTTATTGTTCCTTCTGGGGATTCAGGAAAATGGAACGTAGCATGCTCTGATCACATGAGAGAATATAACTTGTTGCTATTGTTAGACAAGTAAAACAAAAATCAAATATATAAAGGAAAGCATATTTTGAGGAAGTTTTGATGGGGAAATAGCAACTGGTTGAAAAATCTTTGTTGTAAAAAGTCAGATAAGAAATTCAGTTCTGAGAGAGGCTGAGTTTTCAGTTTCAAATGTTCAATACCAGGACTCTGCAACCACTCAAAAAGTATATTGAAAAACAAGCCAACCTTTTCAGGAGACCCAAGATCATAGATCATGTCCACAGGAGACCATTCCCAAGGGAAGAAGGGAAATTTCACATCATTCAGAAGGCTTTGTTGGGAATTTACAGAATGGATGTAATGGATAAATTGCGGGAGATGTTTCATAACATTTACTGTCTTGAACAAACCACTTAAGCACTTTGCTAAATGTGCTTTATGGGTAATAAGCTAAAGGATGTGGGGATGTATTAAAATATATACAATACCATATAGTTATCAGACATTATTGTCAGGAGGTTCATCTTACCCTAATACTAACTTCACATACATGGATTACATATAAAAACACTCTTTCGGGAGATGGCATCCAAAAGAGGGAGGAAACTTATGATCTGGGAATGTGGGGGCGGTAAGTGAATCTGGGTTAATTTGGGAAAGATTCATGAAGGGTCTGCTTCAGTATATTACTAGGGGATTGCTGGGGGTGAACTGCTGCCATCACAGGTTAGGCTGAGCCAAGACTGAGGGTGAGTGAGGAGGGGATGCTAGGGAGGCAGTGATCAGGAGCCTGTCTGTCGATTCATTCTACAGTCACCTATCAAGCGCCTACCATGGTCAAACAGGGACACAAACTCATCATTTTTTATGGCTGCATAGTATTTCATGGTGTATATGTGCCACATTTTCCTTGTCCAGTCTATTGTTGAGCATTTGGGTTGGTTCCAGGTCTTTGCTGTTGTACACAGTGCTGCAGTGAACATATGTGTACATGTGTCTTTATAATAGAATGATTTATAATCCTTTGGGTATTGTTCTTAATTGAAACTGGAGTCCCAGCCTTCTCCCACAACTGAATTTCTTTTCCTTTCCCCTTTCCTTTCCTTTCCTTTCCTTTCCTTTCCTTTCCTTTCCTTTCCTTTCCTTCTCTCTCTCTCTCTCTCTTTCTCTCTCTCTCTCATTTTCTCTCTTTCTCTCTTCCTTTATTACACAGTATTGCTCTGTCACCCAGGCTAGAGTGCAGTGGTGCGATCTCAACTCATTGCAACCTCTGCCTCTGGGGCTCAAGTGATTCTCCTGCCTCAGCCTCCCAAGTAGCTGGGATTACAGGTGCATGCCACCAAACCCAGCTAATTTTTGTATTTCTAGTAGCAACAGGGTTTCGCCATGTTGCCCAGGCTAGTTTCAAACTCGTATCCTCAAGTAATCTGCCCTTCAGCCTCCCAAAGTGCTGGGATTACAGATGTGAGCCACTGTGCCTGGCCAGAACTGAATTACTTATCCAACTTTTTATAATACGTATTTTTCAGTTGGTTGCTATTTCCCATCAAAATTTCCTCAAAATATACTTTCCTTTATCTATTTTAGTTTTGTTTTACTAACAACAAGTTACATTCTCTATGTCAAGTTTAAAATTTTTTTTTAAATTTGGATCTTGTTTGGCTTTTTGTATATTTAATCAAAAATAGAACATTTCATTTGGCAATTAGAACTTTTACCTATAAGTAAAAGTTATAAGAATATGATATGGGTTATTTTTATGTGTTACTAGAAGGTCCCTACTGATTTGCCCGAGTCTTAACCTATCAGTCCTGTAGGTTAGGAAATTCAACTCAGTCTATTCTAAAACTATGTGAGTGTTTGTGTATTACTATTATGTGAGCATAAGCTCCATGAGGGGAGATATTTTTGTCAGCTTTGCACATTGATGTATCTCAAACATACAGAAAAGTGCCTGGCATGTAGTAAGTGCTCAATAAATACTCATTAAAAAATTAGTGTATATTGGGAATACAGGCAGAGGTGTTTAAAAGACATCAACATGCTAGCTTCAATCAGCAAATTCTCATGGCATTGTATGGCTGGTGATTAACTGAATGTTATTAACTTCATACTTTTTCTGGTGATGAGTATTTTGCATGTTTTTGCCTTCAAGTGTTTTGGACTGTGGCATTATTAATTTCTACTTATTTAATGTAGCAGGTATAAATTTCAGTCCAAAAATGGGATCTTAGCCATTCTTGAGCCCCTTTCCATAGCAGGGTTGCCCCAGAATTGAGGTATGTGGAACACAGGTGAAAGGAGGGACCCAGGCCTGAGCTGAGGGTCCAGACTTCCTCGCTGTATCACACGTGTACCTTGCCATGGCGTCAGGACATTGTCACCAAGTAGTGGTCAGATTCTACCCCTTTCATTAATGCCAGCCCCATCTAGCTGGCATTAATCCTGGTGGACAACTGTTGAAATAACCTGTGAACCTCAGTGCTTAACATGTTAAATGCATGTAAAATGCATGTATTCTGGTTGAACAGCTTTCCTCCAGGTACTGACTCAGGGATCCAGGCTGCTTCCATCTTGTGAAGCCACCATCTTCCAGGGCCTCAGAGTTCTTTGCCCCCACCATGTGGAAGGAGGAGAGAAGAATATGGAGAATGAAGTCTTTGGCCAGGCAGGGACACGCATGACTTCCTGTCACTTTCCATTGGTGAGAACTGATCATGTGGCCTCACGTAGGTGCAAGGCGAGTCGGGAAAGGACCTTGGCTGAGAAGCTAGTTCCTGGCAACAGCTTTACACCGTGGAGGGGGACTATGGATCTTTGGTGCTTGTCCAGCTATTTCTACCATAACCCTTCTATTTTGCTGATGTCAGCTAATTTTTGCCCATATCCCTGTTGTCTTTAAGAGCACTTACTAATATTTTCAATGAGCTCAGGCTTTAGGAAAAAAAAGTCAGGAAGGAAAATATCTTGCTAGCAACATCACTTTGGACCTTGAAAAACAAGGTTTTTCCAAGGGAAGTCAGCTTGGCTACTTTCATGGAACAGGGGAGAGAGAAATTAAAAAAAGTTAATTTTTAAATAATTATCCTGTTGTGCAAATATTTATTGAGCAGGTACTATGGGCTAGATATTTAAATATAGCAGTGTTCTTCCTCAAGTCCAACCCTAAGAGAGGAAAAGAAAAGAAGAAATATTGCAGTGCTCAAGACAGAAGTGTTTTTTAAAAGCTACATTATTTCAGAAGTAAGAGATAGAATGAAGGAGATCAACAGAGTGGTGGAATCTAGAGGGCTGGCAGAGGCAGGGAGGCAACTTTAAACTGGGTAGCTGGGGGTGGCCCTTCTGGGGATTAGAAGGTCATTTTTAGGCTGACACCTGAGACAATAGCAACTCGAGCCCTGTGAAGAACAGAGGAAAGAACATTCCAGGCAGAGAAAACAGCAGTGCAGAGGCCATGAGGTGGGATACAATGTGGCCTATACCAAAAACAGGAGAGAGGCCAGAGCAGCTTGCACACAGAGAAATGGAGGATGCTGTGGATGAGGCTGGAGATGGAGGTAAAAGCCAGGACGCCCAGAGCAGGCCACAGAGGGAGTGGGAATTTTTTCCAGGTGCCTTGGGCAGCCACAGGAGGGTTAAGTGGGGGAGTACGAGATCTCCCTGATCATTCTTGGTCCAGTACCTGTCAGTCAGTGTCCAGCTTCTTGATGCCTGATATGCTTCTACTATGGTGTACCTCTGCATGTAAATACACCAAGTGTTCTCTCTCTCTCTCTCCTCTCTCTCTCTCTCTCTCTCTCTCTCTCTCTCTCTCTCTCTCTCTCTCTCCTTTAAATATTCTGGGCTTTGGGTGGTGGTAGGTTGTAAAACTGGTTCTCATGTGTGTCTGTAGATGAAACACTGGAAGATAAAGCCAATTGTGTAGACCCAGACTGATAGAACTGGAGGACTGGAAATGTAAATGCAATTCAACAGATCAGAGCAAAGGGGGAGACTGTGAGAAAAAGGATTCTGGCATTGTGAACCCAGATGGAAAATAATTTTATTAGACCAGGAAAGAGAGAAGGGCAGGAAAAGCAGGGCCTGGGAGAATACGACAGGGAGATCTGTTTGCTAGATGTGATTTGGTTTTGTTCTTGATTCTCTGCGTACTCCCCCTTTTGTGGGGTGCTTGCTTCCTGCTGCAGGATAGTGATTACTGCAATCATATCTGGAATAGACTCGGGCTCCACATTCCGGCAGGTATAAATGATACTGCTCAGGCTGCCTGACAGGTGTATGTTCAACCTTCTGAATCTGGTTTAGAGTCTTCCATTCTTCAAAAATTACCAGTGTTCTATGGTAGCAAGAGGCAGTTATGATGATTCAGAAAGATAATGCCTAGCGGTGCTTTACTAGATTCTCTTCCTGGGAAGTCCTTGCTAAAATTCTGTCAAGGTCATATAAGGACAGTTTGTGTGTGTGTGCGTGTGTGTGCGTGCGCGCACGCGCATGTGTGGGACAGGCCTGATTCCGTATCATTTTTAAAGTATACAGTTGAAGGATGGGTAAGAAACAACAGCAAGGTTAAGTGTTTGAGTACTATTTTTTCAGTGATACCTGATCTGAGTTTGATATCCTGACACAGCTGCCACTTTGGATTCGGTCGTTGTTTTAAGACGGCTTCACATGTTTTCCTGCCACGTCAGGTGCTTCAGAAGCCAGCGTGCTAGAAATGAGCATGCATAGAAATAAGGCACAGACTCAGGGTTTGCACATATGAGAGGTGGACCCATTTCTCTCCATGGGTTAGGAATGGACAGTCGTTCAGGGGACTCTATTGGAGGTGGTTTGATGGGTCAAGGAGATAATTTTATCATTTAAATTTTTAGAATCTGAAAGACTTCTTGCAGTCTTCTGGCATCTTTTTCTAAAATGCAAACAATTCTGAACCAGGCCATTTTCACCCAGTACCTCTGTTAGAATTAGTAGAAATGAGATTGGAGGTAGGTGTCCAGAGGCAAATGGAGTTGGGTAGAGCTTGGAAGAGGTTGGAAGGTGACCGGAGCTATGGAAGGATGACATCAAGGACATCAGGCCAACCACCTCCATCATGAGTTGGAGCTGTGCGCACTCTCTGAAATGTTGTGCTTTGGTTGAAGAGTTTTCCTCAATATTTTGATTTAACATAAATTTGTGCATTTTGGTGCAAAGCTCATGCTGCTTTCCCAGAGTATAAGAAAGAATTAGGTGGAAGCTTCCTATTCAGACATGCCCCAAGTCACCTTAACCTGTGGGCACACACCTGCCTTGCTCCGGGTTTTCCCTCTCTTCTCTAAGGGCAAGTCTTGAAAGGAAATGGATTTCACAAGTTGTATTCTTTTAAAGCCATATCACAATTGTCACTAAATAGCTATTTGTCTAATGAATGGCTGCCTCCCAGGCTATGCCTCAGTCATCTTGTTCTTTGTGTGTTATCTGGGTCCTGCACCATGCCACTCACACAGTGAGTGCCAACCACGAGGAATGCAATAAGATTCTAGAATTACTGAACAAATGCTTGAATGACTGCAAGATGGTATCAGAGATACAAATCTTCTCTTACCTTAGGTGAAAAGCATATGCTGATCCTGGTAGCAGATGAATAAGATCTCAGGAAATGAGAACCAGAACATAAAATATATTTCAGGAAGCCTGAGTGAGGAGGGAGTGGCTCTCTTGGGGACAAAAATTATTTCTGGTTCAAAGTTATTGTGACAGTTCTGGAGCACATGATCTGTGATATTTCCTTCCAGGCTTCATCTGCCTGCCTGCCTTTTAATCATTTCAGTATTTATTAGCTCACCTTCAGGGGAAGTGGGGAACGAAGGAATGGCTCATCTTACTACTTGTTAGCAGCTGTGAGTTGGGTCCAGGAGGGTGAAACTAATAGCTGAAAAAATCCTAAGGGTTTTCTAAAGACTTACTTGTTTATGTTCTCATGAATAACTGACAGCCATATATAGTTACAAAATCATATATAGTTATAAAATCATATATAGTTATAAAAACTGTCAAGAAACCCAGAACCCACTCCTGTCTCCTTGGAAATGTGGTATGAAACTGTGCAATAATTTTATTTATTTATTACTTTATTTTAATTTTTATTTTGGAGACAGAGTCTTGCTATGTTGCCCAGGCTGGTCTTGAACTCTCGGCCTCAAGCAATCCTCCCAGGCTCCCAAAGTGCTGGGATTACAGGTGCATACCACCTTGCCCAGACTAAAATTTTACTTTTGAGGCAGCATGGCTGTGATATGTATATGAGTGCCTCCAATAGCAACTCCTGTAGCCCTGAGGAGTTTGAAATTGGGATCACGTCGGGTGGAGGATGCAGGTGGCAGAGAACGAAGAAAGCTGAATTCCAAAAATGTGCAGCCTTGATGCCCTGACCTTTATGTCTCTCACTGCCATGTCCTAAAGGCCTGTCATGGAGAAATAACCTCCCAAAGGTTTGCAGCAAGCATACCTGGGGATCTGTTGGTGGCTTGGATAGAAGGCTGAGTGTCTGGGGCTGTTCACATCCCCACTCTGCCTGCTGTCACTCTGCCCTGAGGTAATAAGCAAGCTGCAGAGTGGCTTCTTTGGGTGGTGTTGCCTGCGTATGGAGCAGTGGAAATATATGGGCGGATATGAAAAAAAAAAGCCTCACTGATTCACATCAGGACCAAGTAGTGTGACTTTTCAGATTAGCAGATTGAAATCTGTTGCAGCCGCTCAGCATTTCTATTTCGAGCCCGGAGAACATCTCTCCAACTGTTTCTTCTTTCTCCACTCCCACTTCAGCCTTCAAAGCCCCTTCTGCTTTTTAGCTTTTTGATTCCTCCCGTGATGTAAGGTCCATTGCCTGAGGTTTCTTGATTTTCCTTTTTTTGCTGAGGTGAGAGAAATTGTCAAATCTGGTACTCTATTGTAGGCCGGACTCCACTGAAGATACGTCAGAGAATGTCAAGAGAAGCAGGGCTGGGGTTCCCATACATCCTAGTTGCATGAGCAGGGGCATGAGTGGACGGGGAGACGCTTAGGGAAGAACAAAGCACCAAAGCATTTGTTCTTCAGCATAGAGGGCACGTCCCACTGACAACACTTAACTTTGCACACTGGCTCAAACGTGGTGTGAAACAGTTTTGATTCCTGTGTGGTATGTAATTTTTGTACATTTCATATCAGAACACCAGGTTCACGGAGCAGCTACTACACATAGACACTGCACTTGATCCTGGGGTTTCAGAAGTTAATAAGCTTTAGCTTGATCCCCAAGGGGTTGTCTGTGGAAGGCTGTTGGTTTTGGACCTGAATCACTTATAGAAGTAGAAAGGGCTCAACAACTGTCTGAGAAAGGGAGTGATGGAATAGAAAGTGATTCAGCAGATATTATTTGTATGTGGTGGACTTGGGCCCAGTGGTGCTGTGGAGGTGTAGGGAGCCATCCATTCATTTTCCCTCAACCTGCCCTGCCCTGGTGGCACCTGTTTCAGGGACCTGGGTCTGGGTTAGAGGAGCATGTACCTGACTCTTACAAGCATCCAGTGACCCTTCCCCTGAGCCCTGCTGGTGTTGGAGAGTGGCTGTTTTTAGTGCTCTCTCCCCTTGGTGTCAATATTCCCAGAGCTCTGGGGCTGTAGGATAGACAAGGAAGGGTTAACTCCGGGGTGGTGACAGCTGAATATAAAGCATAAACAGCATTTGGGGATGAGATCACTTCTGTTTTGGGAACCTAAAGGCAAACACAGTTGTATTTGTTCATGTAATCATTGCCTTGTTTGAGGTTGTTTATGTTTAGAAATTCATGTTGGAATATTTTATCAGTTGGGGTACAGAAACCAACTCTGGCTACTTAAGCCAAAAAGGAATCTACTGGTAGGCCATGGGGCAGTTCCCAGGATCAAGGGAAAAGCATGAATTGTACATGGACCAGGTATCCAAAGGAAGTGGGGCAATTCTGGGGTTCTAAATACTGGGAAACTAAGGGATAGTCTTTTCAGTACTCACCTCAGGATGAATCAGGAGCTGTTTTCCATCCTGAAGTGCTTCCCTGGAGATTCAAATTCCTGGAAGAGTGAGTTGGCTTGGTCATTCTGCCTGTCCCCTTAGTTCACTAAAGGAAGTCAAGTGTAAATGCTGGGAAGGCAGAAATGGACAGCTGTCCACCCTATGAAATAATGTTTCTTTCTCAGGCCTCCCTCTTCCTAATCTTTCTGGTCTATTTCCTTTTAGACAGGCTTTCAAGAGTAGTTTTGAGAGCATCGCTTCAGGCTGTAGTGGACATATCGGTAACTGTAACTGAAAGAAACCATGAGAACAGCATGGAGGCCACACATGGAGAAATTTGAAGTTTCATTTAAATAATGATCTCAAAAATATGTCCCTTTATCTACTTATTCCAGAACATCTGGATGATGTTTAATACCAAAATCATCTATTCTTCTATTCATTCATTTTTAGTGCATTTGGATTTTCTGGAGCATTGGTCCTGAGTTGAAATTCATTAATTGCCATGGTCTAATGAGAAATAAATAGGCTTAATATAAAAATGCATCTGCATCAAGTATAGGTCAAATGATATCACAGAATGCTGTTTTTAGAAGAGAAAAATGTTTGGGAAATGGGGTCTTTATGTGGCACATGGCAGCTCGGGCATGATGAATTCAAGGGAATCTGGGCCGTTGCAGTCGGCTCCGTATTCAAATTGAAAGCAGCAACTTAGTTTCAGCAAAACAGTATGATCCTTTGCATGGCACTAATGTTATTTTGAGTTTTATTGGCTTTGCAGCTTTGGGTTTAATTTGTGCATTCATTTTATAGTGGTAATGAGACTACAAGCATATAAATCATTTTGTATTTCTATATATTTAAGTGAGTTATAATAAAAGTAGCTGGTCAACTGTGAAGGTCCTTGAGGATTTTTTTTTCTTTAAAAGGAAAGTACCTTATTTAAGTTTTAGAAATGCTGGCCTATGGGAGATATTTTCACCCTCTCTGACCCCACCTCTGTGGGAGGGGACACATGCTGGGCTTGGCCATGTGACTTGCTTTGGCCAGTGGGATTTTGTCTGACATGAAAGCAGAGGTTTTATAGGAGCTGGTGGATTGGCTTGGCCCCTTGTCCTCCTCTCTTTCTCTGGAAGAAGATCATGTTTCGAATTGCTATTGGTTCAAAGAGGGTGACAGACATGTAGAGCCTACCTGAACCCAGCTGAGCCCAACCTGGGTCAGCTAAACTCTAGCCAAGCAACAGATCTGTGAGCAAGAAAATAAATGTTTATTGGTGTGTGACACTGAGAGTCTGTGATTGTTTGACACATAGCATTGTTGCAGCAATAACCGGCTGATATGGCCTAGCATATTGATGAGGTGGCCACATCCTGGCACATGTGAGCACGGGACTTACTGAGCACTTACTATGTGCCAGTCTTTGTGGTGGGTGCTGAGGCTGCAATAGTGAACAACAAAGACCAAGTCTCAGCCTGTAGGGAGCTTCCATTCTGGTGGGTGTTCAGTAATTTTTACTTGACTATTTATCTGATGAAAGCTTTATTTTTCCCTTTTTCAAAAAGGCAAACCACCTCTACTCTGACTTTTGTTGTTTGTTTTTGAGACAGTGGCTTGCTCTGTCACATAGGCTGGAGCGTCCTGGTGCAACTGTAGCTCACTGTAACCTTGAATTGCTGGGCTCAAGGGATCTTCACCTCTCAGTCTTTCCTGCCCTCAAGTGATCCTCCCACTTCGGCCTTTCAAAGTGTTGTGATTAAAGGTGTGAGCCATTGTGCCCAGCCAACTCTGACTTTTTTTTTTGTTTTTCTTTGAGATTGAATCTCATTCTGCTGCCTAGGTTGTAGTGCAGTGGCATGATCTCACCTCACTGCAACCTTCGCCTCCTGGGTTCAATTGATTCTTCTGCCTCAGCCTCCCCAGTAGCTGGGACTACAGACGCCCACCACCAAGCCTGGGCTAATTTTTTGTATTTTTCATAGAGACGGGGTTTCACCATGTTAGCCAGGATGGTCTCCATCTCCTGACCTTGTGATCTGCCTGCCTCGGCCTCCCAAAGTGCTGGGATTACAGGTGTGAGCTACCATATCTGACTGACATTTTTGAAAAGTGAAACATATCTAGGTAGATGTGATCTTATCTACATATGGATTTTATATTTAACAAAAAAGTCAAGAAACAACTTGGCTAGTGATGTTATCACCATTAGCATCAAAAGTGCCTTTGTTAAGCCATTTGCTTCTCTTGACTCATGTCTAGAAATGTCTAGAAAGAATATAAAAATAGATGAAAAAATAAGAACATCATCATTTTGTCTACCAATTTTGCTCTTGGTTGATTTTGCTTTATACAAAGTTTTGACTGGGTTCCATAACTAAAAATAATCTCCCTGTGTACGTGAAATTTCACCAGGGTAGATGTGCTTATATTTATGCACAGCTGAAAATTCTGCCGTGTAGGGAGGTCTGTGGCGGCTGGGCTGGAATGAAAACACAGCCCTAGGAAGGGAATTTGAATGTAATGTTGAATACATTTAAAAATATTCAAATGACTGCAAAAGTTCAGTTTTATGAATTTAGGACTATTGGGAATCAGCAGCAAAATTTCACATTTCTTGTTTCGTGGAAAGCAGGGCTGAAATGCAGCTGCATATGTTATATTCAGTTCTTGGAGGCCTTAAAGCGGCAAAGGCCCATTTCAGATTTAACTTGAAGGAGTTGTCTTTTCCAGTGCTGGGTAGGTAGTAACAAAGAGCAGGCAGTTTGAAAAATAATCAGTTGCACTCTGGAGTGCAGTGAGATTTGGAATATTTTTGCTTTGGGGACCAGCTCCCTTTTGCTTAGGTCCCAAATGTCAGCAGTCCAGGGCTGGTGGTGACCCTATGGACCACCCTATGGACACAGTCAGAAAGTACTTGGAAGTTCATCAGAGCCATAAAAGAGATTTATCCATTCGCCCTGGGGGACTCCTACCAGTAAGTGGGTATCTGTCGTTCTCAGAGAATCTGAAGCTTCCTCCTTGCTCATTCTGCAGATGGTCATTCTGTAAAGACTCAGCTTGACCCACTGTAATCTTTTGGATGGGATTCCTTGTTCTTTCTCCAGAACCTCTGCTTTATCTCACTGAGTTTTCACTTTTGGGGAGGGGAGAAAGGAATAGATTGTTTGGGTGTAGGATGTGTTGTGGGGGCAGGAGTCTGGGACATCTCTAAGTCTGAAAGAGCACGATCAAGCCAAATGGAGGAAAATGAGGAAAAGTGGCTCTTGCTGCTTTGTTTCCAGGTGTAAATAATACTGCCCAGCCATGCAGAGTTGGAAGAGACTTTTAGGGATATTTTGGAAATGTTAACCATATTGTTTGACCTCATTTGTTTAGCTGCTTTCCCACTTGCCTAGAAACAATGTTTAACTTCTGGTAAAGAAGTCAGTGATTTTTCTGGGGGAGGAGGGATCTGACTCAGTTAAGCCCAAAGTACTCGGGACACAGATGACGAATTGTAATGCGATCTTGTCAAATCTGCCCTCAAAGCTGTTGAATTTTCCATACTTGTCTGGCAGTCCTGTGCTTCCCAGGCCCACATGCTGTGGCTGATCTGTTTTAATCATCAAGCTTTGGGGTTCAGTCAAGGAAGAGGTGTTGCCATCGTCAATGGAAAAGGAATAAGCACTGGGGAACCTGAAGCTAAATGAGGATCCGGTTCCATCAGAAATAGTTCTGTGTGCTTGGGGAAGGGAGGAAGGAAATTAGTATTTACCTAATCCTACCTTGCCCAGCCAGTGCCTGGACTCAGAAGTGAGGTCTCAGGCTGGCTGTCCAGAGAAGCCAGAAGTGGTCAGAACCAGAGATCCAGGGTGATCTATGCCTTAGAACATTGGTTCTCAAAGTGTGTTCTCTGACCAGCATCTTCTGTGTCACTGGAACTTGCCAGAAGTACAACTTCACAGCCCTACCCTAGACATGCTGCATCAGACAGTCTGAGGGTAGGCCCCCTGGCAGTTGTGTTTTACCAGGCCTCCTGGTAGACCTTGATGCCTGCAAATTTGGAGAATCACAGCCATATCTTTAGATAGTTAAAGGGCACCAAGAACCCCCAAAATCTGTCACTTGAGACTGGGATAGGAAGTGGGGTGTTCAGGGCTCACCATAGAAAAGAAGATTTTCCCCCACTCCTACCTAATAATTAACAAAATTCGCAGGTAATTTTTATGAGATCATTAAATACTCTATCATTTTTCTTTCCTAAATGTTACTGTAGCATAGCAGTGATTCATGGAATGTTGTAAACCTAGAAAAATGAGTACTTAGATCCTATTTTGTTATTTTACTAATGGTTTTACATGTTTATAGCCTGATTTCTTTCAGGTTTGCCTTGGTTTTTTTTTAGAATTCCAGTCTGTAACTAGGAGTATTATAAACATCCTTCCATCCATTCATTCGTTCACATATCAGGGACTGCCTGCTGTGTGCTAGACCCTGAACTTAGATGAGAACACATGGTCTTTGCTATTAAACATACATAGTATAGGGAAATGATGGAGTTCTGTTTATAACAATAATCACAATATACCCACCTGAGGTGAATATATAAATATTTGGGAGCAAAGAGGATGGAGTAGCCCATCAAAGAACTTTGCAAGAGGATGTCCTTGGAAAGTCTTCATGGAGAAGATTATATTTTGAGGAAGATCAAGGAATGAAACATTTACCATGTAGGAGGGGTAGGAAAGAATGTTCTAGGTGGAGGGGAATCCATATGGAACTATATTTGATATCACAAACTGCCACAAACATGGTAGATTAAACAGTACCAGTTTGTAACGGTAGATCAGAAGTCTGACATGGGTCTCACTGGGCTAAAATCAAGGTATTGGCAGAGTGCATTTCTTTCTGGAGGCTTTAGGGGACAATCCATTTTTGTGACTTTTCCAGCCAAGAAAGGCTATCTGCATTCCTTTCCTTGTAGCCCCCTCCACCATCTTCAAAGTCAGTGATGGTGGACAGAGAGCTTCTCACACTGCCATTTGTTTGGTTTTCTGGACTCATATGATTAGGCTGGACTACCCTGAAAAACCTATGATAATCTGCCCATCTCAAGGTCATTAGTCTTAATTATAACTGCAAAGTCTTTTTTGCCATGTGGATCCTCATGATGTTCTGAGGATTAGGGCATGGGTGTTTTCAGGGGCCATCATTCTGCAACTTCCATGGATGCCTGAGACTGTAGACTGTAGACTGTTTTAGAAAGAATAAGAAAGCCAGTGTATATGTGCCAAGGTCAAGAGTGAGGGAGAGAGTACTGCTGAGAAAGGGAAGTGGTGTGTGGTAAAATGAAACAGCAGTGCTCTCAGCAGAGGTCTGAGTTTTAAAAATGTTAGTGGCTCAGTTAATTCAGTTGATCGACTATTTTAGAGAATTAATTTCTTTCTTTGTGGGGAAAAAATGAATGGTGCCCACAGGGACAGGTATATGTAGGTAGAAACATTTTATTTCTTCTTTTTCTAGTTTTTCTTATTTTATTTATCTGTCTAACTCACTGACCCAAAATTTTACTGGGTAAGCCACTGTAACTGACAGGAGTTTGGGTGCAATAGATATGCTTTTCAATACAAAACTAGTCATTGAATTGCAATAGTAAAAGAAATTTATATTCATATTGCCTGAAGGGTGCTTTTGGGGTGGACACAGGGTCCCTGGGCGGTCAAATAATGGTAAATCTTGCTCACCTTCCTTTCTAACCATATCATTTGACCTGTGTCCTCATTCTTTTATCTGCTTTCCCAGTTAAAGATTGCATATCATAAAAGGAGACCTTGCTGGCTGCTTTAAAGCTCCTAACATTTAAGTCTCTCAGCTGGAAAATTATGTTTCTTAGTGCTCTGGAATGCATCTTCAAATGCTCATCAGCTGATATTGAATACTTACTATGAGCAAGAGTGAACTTTAAATTGACTGTAACCTACACACCCTTTTCTGATCCGATCTCCATCAAATGTTTTATTGTATTAAAAGCTCTGATTTTGAGAGCTTAGTGTTCAAGTACTCCATGCCTCAAAACTACCTTGAATGTGAGTAGGTTATTATTCAAAAATGTTTTCCCTTAAAGTTTCACCCCTGGGAAAGGATAAGAGGAAAGGAAAGTTAGACAGTGAATGTAAGATGGATCTGAGAGATAAATGTGGAGAGTGTGGAGTTAAAAAAAGTAATTTTAGACCAAACTGGGAAGAAGAGTAAATCATATGGTCACATAGTGAAAGCATGGGCTTTGGAAGCAGACTGACTTGAAGTTAAATCCTAGCTCATCAAGGCAGGTGGAAATGTGAAATGAAACAGTGATTTTTCAGTAGAGACTCCTGGAGCATGAAAATTTTAGCAATATATGTTTCTAACAGGAAAATTATAAAATATAGCCAAATGTACCCAGAGACAACTTCTATTAAATATCTGGTTGTGTATTGCAAACCTTCTTTTGTATACTCACAGATGTTGAGGTCATAAGTTGAAGAAGTCTATAAATAGCACTCTTCTTTCCTGCTTGAGTTTGTAACCAATTAAGAAAGAGATATGGGAGCCAGAAGAATGAGAAATATCTATCTGTACGTGTGTGTGTGTGTGTGTGTGTGTGTGTGTGTATGAACTAGCCAAGTATAAAGGAGAGTGTTCCAGTAAAACCATGTGCGAAGGCCCAGAGGCAAGAGTGAGCAGGAAGAGTAGAGAAATTGCAGACTTTTTGGTGTGTCTTACCATGAGGTGCCTGTAAATGCTGTAAATGAGGCCAGAGGAGTAAGCAGGGCAGATTACAAAGGGCTTTGTAGGTTGCGTTAAGAGTTTTCACATGATCGTAAGAGTTGTTGGGAGTGTTTTGAAGGACAGCTGTCAGGGCTGTTGGTCAAATCCTTGTAGCAGTTACTGTCAGACTCCACTTTCTTAATAAATGCAGAGGCTGTATCTCTAACATAAAACCAGCACTTGAAATGATGGCTGCATAGCCCGCGGTCTTGTTTCTCAGCATGAGTACTCAATGATGTAAATCCTGTCTTCATCTAATGTTTCACTATTAGAAACTTTCACTATTAGAGTGAAGTCCTGAGCCGTGAGAACCGCTCCCTAACTGAGGTGCCCCAGCTTGAGTGCCTGGACACAGTAGTTGTACAGCCTTAGGCTTCTTTCTCTAAAGAGTTTAAGTCTCATCGACTAGGATGGAACAAGGGAACACGCCTTTGGTCAGATACAGAGGGAGGGTGAAGGTGTGGTAGCTGCTTGTGGTTTCTCTCAGCTCAGGAAACGCGTGGCCAAGACGGAGGATTCGAGTCCCTGGGGCAGCCTGGCCTCCTCACCATGACCAGCCAGCTCCACAGAGGCTCTGGATGGTTTATTCAGTTGTTCAATCGTGTATCGACCCATTCCTTCAAAAATACACTGACTGCGTTTACTGATTAATCACTACTGAAATGTAAGTGTGCAAGGGTCTGTAATGAACGTCGAGGGAGGCATGTATTATCTCGGTTTTGCAAATCTCAAAGCTGGTGCTCAAAGAGGATGGTGACTTCCTCAGATCATGCGGCTATTTAAAGGGGCAGGCTCAAAGATCTGACTCGGGTTTGCTTCTCCCTAAAGCTCAGGCTCTTAAACAAACATAAGCCCCATTGCTCTTACTAGAGAAGTGACACAAATTCTCTGTCAAAAATTGAGAAAATAAACAATGCAGTTAGATCTTTCCATGTGTCTTATGACACTATTTTTCCTTTTGGATGATTTCTGAGAAGTGGAATTGGTTAGTTCAAAGATACAGAAGATGTTAAAGCTTTATAAATGAATCTGGCAGACTGACCTCTGGAAGAGTGCCAAGCTACCTGCCAAAGATCCATGTTCTTCATTATACGACACTCTCTAAAGGATCCCTAAGGATGTAATGAGACATACCTCTCAGTGTTTGTTTTGTGCTGACCATGAGCTCTCTGTGATGAATTTGAAGGGCTCTGTTTTGATCTGCAGTAGGGGGTGGGAAAAATGAGGCTTTAAACATAGTTTAGTTCATCAAGACCTACTAGGAAATAAAAAGAACGTAATAAGAAAGCTGAGGGAGAAATTTGATTTCAGTTTACTTCAGTTGTAAACCGTTCATTATGAAATTTCACACAGTAGTATGTTGTGTGTTTAAAAATGAGAATAGTCCTTTTACCAACTGCCTGACTAATGATTGACAAATTCCCGCCATTTGTTAATTTGGTGGAAAAAGAGTAAACCAAGCCATGTCTGAGTCAATAGATTATTCAATAGAACCAGGTGGTTCCATCAAAAGGGGTCATTTGGCACCACCATATACAGGGTAGCGATGCTAGAAGGAAGATAGGCATTTTATGTAGAAAATCCCTTAAAATAAAAACAATGAAATGTATAGTTTTGTGTCCTTCATCATAGCTAGTATTTGTCAAGCATGTATATGAAGACACTGTTCTAGGGGCTTTCTTCTCTTTATGTCGTGAATGTAGGGTTTTTGCTATGGCTTTGAGGACCACAGGCCATTTTTGGGTGGCTGGTAAGCGGCAGCAGCGGCTGCTCCCTGGGAGACGGTGGGGTCCCGAAGTGTTAGACATGGGCCCACTGGCTGCTGCTTCTTTTTTAGCGTATCATGAACGTGACTCAGGTCTCTCATTCTTGAATGATTTTAGATAGTTTTGAAATTGTCTTACTGAGTGGCATCTTTGTGTAAATGCCCTTGGCAATCATTTTAGTCCTCTCAGCAATAACTCCCAGCGGGTTTGGCTCTGAAGTCCTTCCAGGTTGCTCTTCTGAGGCCAGGTCACAGGATGAGTGACCTAGATATTGACAGATTGCTCCTCACAGCGTCTGCACCATCTCTACTCCCACCAGCAGCCTGAGAGAGCGCCTTCTGTCCACATCTCATCAACACTGGCTGAATTTTAAGAATCTCCCCTCCCCACACAATCTGATGGTTCTGAGGGGCTTGTATTAGTCAGTGTTCTTCAGAGAAACAGAATCCGTAAGATGTGTGTGTGTGGATACAGAGATAGAGATAGAGACAGAGGTAGAAATATAGAGATAGAGATATAAAGATAGAGCTTATCTATCATATATCAATATCTGTCATTTAATCTATCATATATCTGTCATCTGTCTATAATCTCTCTCTCTATTTGAAGAGAATGAGCGAGACATATGACATGGAACCTGGCACGTCTGAGATCTGTAGGGCAGACCCGCAGTCTGGAGAACCAGAGAAGAGCTGATGTAGCTAAAGTAAGGTGGTCTGAATTCTTTCTTGAGGACCTCAATCTTTTCTGCCTAAGGAGTTCAACTAATTGGACAAGGCTCATCCACATTATCTTAATTTATTTTTATATATTTAGGGAGTACAGGTGCAAGTTTCTTACATGCATATATTGTGTAGTGGTGAAGTTGGCCACTATATTATCAAGGGTAATCTGCTTTACTCTAAGATTCTATGGATTTGAAAGCTAATCCCATCCAAAAAATACCTTTACAGTGACATCTAGGGTGGTGTTCGACCAAATATCTGAGTATGGTGGCCTAGCCACGTTGACATGTAAAATGAACCGTCAAGGGACATTATTCGTTTTGTAAACCTCCCTGCCCCTGAGA
Source organism: Cheracebus regulus (assembly GCA_963574635.1). Classification (NCBI taxonomy): domain Eukaryota; kingdom Metazoa; phylum Chordata; class Mammalia; order Primates; family Pitheciidae; genus Cheracebus; species Cheracebus regulus. The sequence goes on from CAUYQU010000941.1 coordinate 22,981, forward strand.
CAATGGCTTGCACATGGTAAGCATGTTCAGCGCATGTGTTTCTGACTGAATGTGTGAATGAATGACTGAAAGATCTGACCCTGCTTGATATCTTAGTTCTTTACCTGTATGGGATGCCAAGAGGGTCAGTGAGGAAAATCACAGTTGACATGTTCTTCTATTTTAGAAAGAAAGATGTGAAGCATTTCAAATTGTGTAAGAATTACATATGGATAGAATTGGGGAGGATTCAATTTGTATGTGCATAAAGAGTTAAGCTTTTTTGTACATAGTTGTGTAGCTTCCTTATATATGTTTTATCTAAATTGGCAAATCAATTTTAAGACTGAGAGTCCTTAAAAATATGCATTTGTGCGTCAGTAAAAGTAAAATATAAATACATAAAAAAATGACAGGCCATTGAAATCCTGAAAGATTACTGATTCAAAGTCAAAGAGAAACGCCATCTCACTCCTCTGGCATATGTTAGTGTTACTAGGTGGTTAACATTGCCAGCTTTGGAGCTGAATTGTCTGGGATCCTGGCTCCACTGTGTAGTAGTTTCATGTCTCAGTTTCCGCCACTGTAAAATGAGAATAACAAAGATCAGCCTCACAAGCTGCTGTGAGGATTAAATGACTCAAACACGGAAAATGGTGAATACAGTGCCTGATGTATAATAAGTGGTCAAGCAGAGTTACTCATCAGCACTTCTTCCTGTTTAACTGCTTTTATAGCCAGTTAAGAATAGAAATTACATTTTTAAATATCCCAATTAAAAATATTTAATATTTAAACCCAAATTTAAAATACCAAATAGATATTTAATATTAGTATTTATATACATTTCTCAATGTTGAGAGGACATATTAAATTAGATTTTAAAGAAATCAAGATTTCTTCATTAGGTTTGAATTTCATAAGACATGAAATGAGATTATGACATATGGTGAATTTTTAAACATGCATACCAAGAATTTCTGGGCATATTGCTCTTTATATTTGCAAATTGGAAGCTTGTCTCCTTGTAGTATCTACAGTTCACTCCACTAGAAGGATCTGGCTCCTGTTTATATGTGACTATCAAATGTTTTGAGATTTCTTTTAGGGCAAACTCTGGCCCATGGGTTCAGTCTGGCCCAATACTTGTTTTTGTATGACCCTCAGGCTAAGAATGGTTTCAACATTTTTAAATGGCTGGGAAAAAAATCAAAAGATAGTATTTCATTACACATAAAAAATGACATGAAATTTAAATTTCAATGTCCATAAATGCAATTTTGTGGGAACACAGCCACACTGATTCATTTGTGTCTTCTCTGTGGCTGCTTTTTTGCTACAACTGCAGAGCTGAGTAATTTCAACAGACTCAGAATGGCCTGCAAAGCCTAAAATATTTACTCTCTGGCCTTTATGGGAAAAATTGGCTAATTTCATGACTATTTCATTTCAAATGTGGGAAAACAAAGCCGAAGAGGTGAGATTCAGCTTTGTCCATTTTGGAAACTGTTATCAGGTTGGGGAAGAGATGGAAGCCTTTAAAGAAAATAAAGTTCCTGAATTATGTGTGAATTTAACCACTTCAAGCTCTCCTTACCTTCCAAGATAACACAAGTGAAAATACTTCTGACAGGAAGAAGTCCTCTCTGAGAGAAAGACGGATGCCTTTAGAGTTGATACCAAAACATTGTCATGGCAGATATGTCTGCTCTCCAGGCAATCCAGAGGGAGCCTGTGAATGGAGTTCTGTAATTTGTAATTTTCATTAGGTCCTAATACATTCGATAAAATGTGCCTAACCCAGTGGGAGGAGTTTTCCTTTGGATTTCCATACTCTTAGGATGTAATATTTCAATTGTGTCATCAAGATTGATCTGCTGCAATTACTGAGATCTGTAGCACATGTTATCAACACATCAGAACTAAGGAAACTTTCCTTAAAAATTAAAAACAAATTATCTTAAGCTGCCAACCATGAAATACTTGAAAAATATTTTGTATAGCTTCATAAAGTGCTTGAGAGATTCTTCCCATTTACCTGGCTGTTAATAAAAACCCAAAGAACATTAAATTCAGTTTCTTTGCAAATGGACAAAGTCTGGTGGGTTTCGTTCTCTGGGTAAGTCACAGTTTGGAAATGTGCATTCTTCTGACCATTGGAAGTTCTACTTTAGTTTTTGCTGAAATTTCTTTTTCAACATAGTTCTTTGTTATTGTTCAGAATGTATATCCTAGAGGAATATCTTCCAGAAGTCTTGTGTTTTAAGCATACTGAAGTAATGAAACATGTTAACTTGGTACACTGTAGTTGGGATTTTGCATGGCACACTGTGATTTTGGACTTCTGTGTTCTGATAGCTTGGTCATAAGCTGAAAGGGTTCAAGGCTATTGTCCTTCAGAGTACAGTGCTACTGAATAATCCTAATGTCCATTTCAACAACATTGGAAAAACAGCAATAGTTGAATTAGCAGAATGAATCTGAGATTCATCCATGTAAATGAGTTTGAGATTCATCCATTCACCTTTTGTAAACCAGTTGACAAAAGAAAGAATTATTGTACAGAAAAGGCAGCTTTATGTTTTTATAACAGTAAAAAAATGGGTAAAAAATTTAAGAACAATTGAGGTGACTAGGTAAATTGACAAGATTAGAAACCTTGAGAATTGCTTTGGGGAGCACAAAGGCTACTGCAGTCCAGCCATACTGATCTCTCATAGGTGCCACATACTGAGACCTGTCCATGTCCTTTCCATGCATTAGCTCATTGATCCTCACAGAGGCACTCCAGGCAGGAGTTAGTAGCTACATTTTATAAATTGAATCTCGGGCTCTAAGAGGTCAAACAACTCACTTCGGGTCACATGGGTCCTAGAGGTGAAGCCAGGATCCAAACCTAGCACCTGCCTCCAGAAAATTAATGAGGCCAACTAAAATTTTCAAGCAGGTCAAAACAAGACTGGGAAGAAAGGACACTGTTGGGGGTTGAGAAGGCAGAAAGAGTTCGCCTGGACCTCACATTCAGGCTTTGGACATTTCTTCCAAATGAGAGTATATAATGTGTGATATTTTTTGGGTGATTTTATATAAACATACATACTATATATACAAATGTATAATGTATGCTATATAAATAAATACTATATTAAAAATATAAATATAGTATAGTTTTTGTCATCTTTTTGGGTGTTTTTGATAGAATCAGATCCTTAAAATATTGGAAGTACTCCATTTCTGTCTTCTCCTGAGAGGCCCTATAACATATTATTGAAGTAATACCATGATTTAATACATAGAATAAATAAAAACGTTGCATAAGGTAGTTGTTTCACTTTTAGCATTTTGTATTAATTATATAACATTAACTCTATTCATTTGAAATATTCCATAATAAATATATGACTATGTCCTAATTGTTGTACTCAAAAATGAGATTATTAAGATAATGAAAAGGCAAGTTACAGACTTGGAGAAATCTTTGAAAAACACTTATTTGACCAAGGACTCATATCCAAAATCTATGAATAATTTTTAGAACTCAACAAAAAGAAAGCAGCTCAATTTTTAAAAAATGGAAAAAAGGTCTGAGAAGATACCTCACCAAAGAAGATATACAGATGGCAACCATGAAAAGATGGTTAACATAATCTGTCATTAGGGATTGTAGATTAAAACAGCAATGAGATACCACTACACATCTACAATTCAAAACATGGACACCAACCAAATGCTGGTGAGGATGTGGAATAACATGAACTCTCATTTATTTCTGGTGGGAATGAAAAATATTACAGCCACTTCGGAAGACACTATGCTTGTTTCTTTTTTTTTTTTTTTTGTATTTATTTATTTATTTTTTATTGCATTTTAGGTTTTGGGGTACATGTGAAGAACATACAATATTGTTGCATAGGTACACACGTGGCAGTGTAATTTGTTGCCTTCCTCCCCTTCACCTATATCTGGCATTTGCTTGTTTCTTACAAAAGTAAGTATACTCTAACCATATAATCTAGCAGTTATATTTGTTGATATTTGCCCAAATGAATCGAAATGTAAGTGTATAAAAAAACCTGCACATGAATGTTTACAGCAACTTTGCTTATACTTGCTAAAACTTGGAAGCAACCAAGATGTCCTTCAGCAGATAAATATATAAACGATGGTACAGGCATACAATGGAATATTTTTTCATTGATAAAAGGAAGTGAGCTATCAAGCCATGAAAAGACACAGAGGAAACAATGCTTACAGTTGTCCCTCGGTATCCATGGGGGATGGGACCCATGCAGTTGGCCCTTTAGAATATGTGCATGTGAAAAGCTGTCTCTTTCACTCTGCATCCTCAGATTTCATGTCCCTTAAAGACTGTTTTTTCTTCTGATGTCAGTTGAAACCTACAGATGCAGAACTATGGATATAGATGGCTACTGGCTATGGGATCCTGAGTGATTTATCTCAGTTTTTCATCTTTAAAATGGAGGAAAAGGCCATACCTACTATTAATAGATCTGTGAGGATTAAGTTAAGATACATAAAGTGCCTCATATACGATAAGCAGACAAATTGTAAACTTTTCCTTTTCTCTTCCTATGGAATTGGAGGAGCATTAAGGCTGTTACAGGCTTTGCACTCCTTTATCCTAACTCTCCCACCACCACCAGTTTAAAGAAAGTAAGGAAAAGTTGAGTTGGAGGCAGCTGTGTACTCAAGGGTAAGAGGCAACTAAGACTTTAGTTCTGTTTGAGCTGTTAAAGACAAGGCACCTCTTCTTACAAAGTCCCCATAGAAGTCATTGTTTCAAAGTAGAAGTGTGTGCATGTATTTTTTTGGTGCTTATTTCTCTTCTTCAAATAAAAGAAAGTAAATAGGCAACACCTGCAAACAAATCCAAAACATTTCATGAAACCTCTGACACACACATATACATGTCATGTATACACAGCAATTCTGCTCAATTGCAAGTAAATTAAAACATGCAGTTCCCCCTATAGATATTTTCCATGTTGGTTGAAATAGCATGCTCATAGCCAAGTGGCCACTTGTCTTATTTACTCTTCTCCTGTTCTGCTGGTGTAGAAGGCTGTGAACCCCCATTCCAGTCCAAAGAGAGTCTCTGAGTGGTCAGCAGCAACAGTAGACACAGAGGCCATTCCTCCAGGACCAGTCAGGGAAGCCACACCTGAGTTAGTGCTGGATAGACAAAGGGACACTAATATGCTATCAAAAGGTGAGTCTCAGGGTGATAGAATTTCTCAGAGAATTGCCTTTACTGAGTTATATTTTCCGGCAATATTGCCTGCATTTATGGAGGAAGAGAGAGACAGGAATTACTTGACCAATCCTATATCTTTGATGAAGCCTGCACACCAATTTGATTAATTTATTGGTCAAGAAATAAATAACAACAGATTCTGTGTATAACTTAAAGCCCCAATCATTTTACTAGTTAATTATATTTTTTGCCTTAGATGGAAACCTTTAATCAATCTTCTGACTCAGAATTTGGGTGCTTAAAGAACTTTCTTCCATCATTTTTTCCCCCAAGTGATCTCTATTCTTTATGATCCTTAAATGTCTTAAGCACCATCTAGTTTATAAGCCCCTTTAAATCCTCTCAGAAGCTGGTAAGAATAAATCTTAAGTAAATGTAAAAATAGTATTATATTCTCAAGTGGGCAGAGATTCTCCAAATCTCTTGATCTTAACCCTTTTATTTAAATCACAGAGACATTTGGTGTTACAACTGGAGGGATCCTGTGTTACAGATTTTTCCTGAAAAATGGGAAGAATTATAATAGTACCTACTAGGTAAGATTGTTGGAAGAAGTAAATTATATAAAGTGTATAAAAAAGGCTTAGACAAATGCTTGGTCCCCGATAAATGCTCAATAAATGGCACCTTTTATTGTAATTTTCTTTCATCAGGATTGTTAGCATGTTTTAGATAAATAGCCTAGGTCTGCAGTAATAAAGTAGCTGCAGGGCCCATGTGACTATTTAAGATAAAACAAAGCTAAAATTTCAGTTTCTCAGTTGCATTAGCACATTTCAAGGGCTCAATACCACACATGGCTAGTGGCTACCATACCAGGCAGTGAAACTATAGAACGTTTTCATCATCACAGACAGCTTTCTTGGACAGTGCAGCTCTAGAGTATATCAATGGCACTGGAAATTCATAAGCCAAAAGTGTCTTTTAATGAATTAATGTCATGTCAGATATCACCTGTATAACATTTAAAAAGCACTCATTGTGCTGTTATGAATAGTGCTACAATGAAAATGAAATCAACCTAAATGCCCATCAATTGGATAGGCAGATTGGATAAAAAAAAAATGCAGTACATATATATCATGGAATAATATGCAGCCATATAAAAGCACGAGATCATGTCTTTTGCAGGAACACCAATGCTGCTGGAGGCTATTATTCTTAGCAAACTAATGCAGGAACAGAAAGCCAAATACTGCATGTTCTCAATTATAAGTGGGAGCTAAATGATAAGAATCTGTGAACACAAAGATGGAAACAGTAGACACTGGGGTCTATTTGAGTGTGAAGGGTGGGAGGAGGGAGAGGAGTAGAAAAGGTAATTGTTGGGTACTGGGCTTAACACCTGGGTGATGAAATAATCTGTACAACAAACCCTCATGACATGAGTTTACCTATGTAACAACTATGTAACAAACCTTCATATGTGCCGCCTGAACCTAAAATATAAGTTAAAGGAAAAAAAAACACCTCATTGTGGGCCAGGCATGGTAGCTCATGCCTGTGATCCCGGTACTTTGGGAGCCTGAGATGGGCAGATTGCTTGAGACAGATGGCAAACCTCATCTCTAGAAAAAATACAAAAATTAGCCGGGATGGTGGAGCACACCTATCATCCCAGCTACGTGAGAGACTGAGGTGGGAGGATCACTCGATCATGGGAGGTGGAGGTTGCAGTAAGCGGAGATCTCGCCACTGCACTTCAGCCTGGGTGACAGAGTGAGACCCTGTCTAAAAAATAAACTACTCATTTTGAAATGAATTAAGATAAACCTATAATAATAAAAAAGGACTAGAAGATTAGATGTTTAGCTGGTAAAATTAATTGGGTAGTGGAATGCATTGCTATTGCTTTTCTAATTTGTAAAAGTTGCCTAAGAATATGCATGGGGAATACATACATGAGCATGAGTGTCTGATTCTGCCAGACAAGCTTAAACAGATAAGGAATCGTGAGATACAGTAAAGGAAAGGAAAGCCCGGCATCATCTTGGCAACAGATTTTTTTCTAGGGGGATCCTTTAAGGACCTGGGAGAGTTTATCATATATTGTTCTCAACTGGTAAAGCAGAGTTTATAGATTCTTGGTGCAACTTCAGGACACATCCAGCCAACAATGAATTACTTTAATGTAATTGGTGGACAGTAATCTATGATCTGTAAAAGCAAAAGTAATAACCGTATTGCTTATTTACAATGTACATGTAATTTTTATCACATGCTAATTATTTTGGGGAATGTATTATCTAATTAGAAAGTTATCTTAGCATTTAGAGTCTAGCTCAGTGATTACCATGTATAGGCTCAATAAACACTAGTGAACTTTGTCTTTGAGTTTTTAGAAATGGTTGGCAGAAACGATGCAACATAGCATTGTTTAAATGGTGGGTGACAACCAATTAGTGATCATGGAATCAGTTTAGTGGGTCATGACCAACATTTAAAAGATGAAATGGAGTGAAATAGAATGGAAAATATTTCAGTACATTGCATGTATTAAGGGAAAATATTGTGTTATAAAATGTCTGCTTTTGAATTTTTTTATTCTCCATGGATTGTGGTTAAAAAAAAGTTTAAAAGCAAGTGATGTAGAGGAAATTCAACTACCAATTGGTTAGTTGAACCCTGAGTTGGTGATGGTAATGGTGATGATGACAAAAACAGCCACAGTTTAACTGTTTATTATAAACCAGTACTTTTTCTTTTATTAAACACAAATTATTTTTTATTTGGAAAATGCTACATATAATTCAGTAATGTAATAAAAAATTAAATGTAAAGGTTTTCTAATTTCATTTTCATAAGTGCCTGGTATGGTAGGTACATAATATCCCAGTCTATTTGTGAGCTATGTGCATTTCAGTAAGGTTAAAGTGCAGTCCAAGGTCACACAGCTGGTAGAAGTTGAGATGTGATTTGAACTGACTCTGCCTCTAGGGTTAATGGACTAGAATCACCATGTTGTACTTTAAGACCCTGTAGAACAAGGCAATTCTTAAGTGCTTGATCACTGCTTAATGACCCAGTCATAGATCATGGCAAGAGGAAATGAAACTAGACGTGATTCCTTCTAGTTATGGGCCCCTGGTCTCCGGGCAGCAGTGCATCACTGTAGAAAGCCTTGAGTTTAGAAGTAGACACTTATGTTTGAGTGTGCTGTTGAACAGTTACTAACCTTTCTGAGTCTTGGCTTTCTTTTTGATTTTCTTTATTCTTTTTTTTTTTTTTTTTGTAGAGCTGTTACCCAGCAAGGGGCCAGTGCACTTAAATCCACATACTGTGCACTTCCCTAGTACTGATGCATTGAATCCTCACAGGGCTCCCCCTAGTGGTCCTGCTAGCATCCCTGTTTACTGGTGTCCAAACTGAAGCCTAGAGAGGACCAGTAACTTGTCCAAGCTCACACAGCTACCCTGGAATTCATCCCACGTAGACCTGCTCCTGAGCTATGCTCTTAACCATATGCTCTTAACTGTGGCACAAATAAGATCATCCAGAAATGTTAAAGGAGTTGTTCTTAAGGTTTCCCCCTCAAGTCTTTGGATACCTCTCTGAGTCCCTTCTAAATGTCCATGGAAGTGCTTCCTAGCTTGCAGAAATGTTCACTCAATAGTGTCATGCCATCTCTCTTCTTGCCTGCTAACTCCATTTGTGGAGTGAAGTATGGCCTCACCCTTCTCGTGCCTGTAAAAGTTATGCTAAGGTTTCCCTCAGCCCACAGGAGAATTTTCCCAAATGTACCTCTCTTCCTAAACCCATTTCTATGTGTCCTCACATTCCCTAGCAAGGATTAACTATTTTTACTTGCTTAGTCATAAATAATAACGTTACAGCATCTCCAGCTATGTTTCCAAATTCTTCTTCTGTTTCTTCCAGTCTTTGTTAGGCTTAAATTTATCAGACTTAAATTCTCAAAAAAGAATTTTAAAAAAATAATCCATATAGTAATGTTTCAAATGTTGTTTTAACATATTCTGCCTAAAATGAAGGTCATCACTGGCTGAAAGTAAGTGAACATATGTTGAAATTCCATGTGTTGGTGCTCAGAGATTCTGATACCATTTGAATTTCAGGAATTTGAGGCAAACTAGAGTCTTTGAAGAAATGCTCAAATTATTTTTCTTCCCAGTAAGAATGTAACCAGAGTCCTTGTCTCAGGGCTTAGGATATCTTCTTTCTGGCTTGGCCTTTCCTTCAGGTAGGGAGAGGGAAGCAAAGAAAATGAGCAGTGATACAATTTTCTCCTTCCAAGCCCTCTAACTACTTCAGCCTGACTTAACACATACAGCTGCTGCTCCTCCTCCTCCTCCTCTGTCTATAATGCAGATGAACAGCTGCTAACTAACCTCCTAACATTTTACCTTTTACACTTCAAGTCCAATTCTGGTTTACTCCTTAATAATCTCAGTTCTTTTGACCTTTCCTTCTCCATGTCCTCAAATCCACAGCTTTTATTTTACAGCATTTTGCTTGCATCCAGATTTTCAACCTGTTAATGTTAGTCTATTAATGTTTAGTCAAGAATACAGATGTTTGCTGTGTTAAAGGCAAGATAGCTGTCAACTCTATGGAAACAATTACAGAAGGCAGCAGAAAGAACAGCAAAAACAAAACCAAACAAAACACTAAACAAATTTTAAAAACATCTATGTCTTTCATGCTAAAGAAGAGTTTCCAAAGCTTAAACTTTAGTAAATTATCATCCTCACATGGAAATGAGTGAAGAACACACATGATCCCTAGATGCATTGAGATATCCAGCTAACCACCCATAACTGTATTAGGTGAAGTTCATATCTGAATAAGCCCATGTGACCAAATGACGTCCTTGTGTGAGAGGTGAGGTTATACTTTGCTCTTAATGCATTGACAGAGCAGATTGAAGATACATCTTAGCTGTTTTGGTTGGAGTACTATGTTGGCTCCTTTCTTCATGTTCTCCTCTTCCTTTCCTCCAAGACTGGATCATCTGGCTCCTCCACATTGGAATGGAAAGATAAGGAGAGCCAGAAGTGTTGGCTTGGTGTCACTGTGGTTAAATAGCTTTGAACTCTTTGGGCCTGGCAGGTGCGTGTAAGGCTAAGATTTTTCCTTTTGGTTGTTTCTGTGAATTTTTCAGAGACTACCCACCCTGTAACATCCCCCAACCCCCCTGCTTTCTGCCCTTACCCTTTGCCACCCTGATCACTGGGGTGTTTTCATCCTAGCTTCTGTGATAAGGATAATGTGCCCTCTCTCCTGTGGCTCTTTACTGATTCCTTCTTCACCCCAAGGAGTCTGGTTGGTAGTCATCTCCAGCTTTCATTAGTTGGGGTCTCATGAAATGTGTAGGAGACCTGGCAAGACAATCTAAAGTGACCTCACACCAGCTTTCTTGTAAGCAGCTCACTTCTTGTCTGTGGGACACATCCAGGCATCCTCTGCACTCAGAAACTTCGATTCCAACACGGCTACCTCTCCTTGAGCTCATGTCAGCAGCTGCAGTGTATCACCTGCTGTAGGATTAGCATCCACGAAGTCTTCCAAACTGTAGGAACCCCATGTGAAGCTCTCTGAGTTGCCTCATTGAATTCCCCTTCTCCAGGCTTAAAGTGAGAATAGATACTCCCTAACCCTTTCCCAAGGCTTAAAGTACAGCTCTCTCCAAATAAATGCTCCTCACAATTCTTTTCTCAGTAGATTTTCTCTTGTCTCTGACTTTGATATTCTTGTTGTGGGTGAGAGGTCTCGGTCTTCTAACTGGTTCTTGTTCATTAACTTTGAAATTACGCCTTGGAGTCTATTATCTCTAAACTGAGACATAAAAATTTCTTATTTTGGCATCCCATTATACAAATAACAAATAGACCAAACTCTTTGAGGACTGTATGTATGTACTGTTAGGCCTAGACCAAACTTTGCTAGGGCAACATTTGCTCTCAAGGAATTTTAGCAGGGAATTCCTCCCTGGGGAAAAGCCTATTTTAAAAACCTTCGCTACCCAATAGGTAATGCTCTGATGGGTGCAACTTGCTACTAAATGGTTTAAAACTCACCTTATAATAGTAGGTGATTTCACTTTTTTGGTTAAAAAGAGAAAACATTTTTCTTTGATCAGCAGCTGAGGCATTTCCTCATGACTGTGGCCTTTGCATTCAGACTGCTGTGTGGTTCCTGCCTCCTTTTTGGACTGGAACATGCCAAGTGGAGAATTCTGAGCTCAAAAATCAGCTAGGATGGCAGTTTTCAGAAAGCAGTTCTGATTGCTTTGACTTTCTCCTGAGCTCCTCCTGCCTTTTTTTCAGTGTCTGCATTCCCTGTATCAAACTGGCTTTGAAAGAGCTTCCTACTTTCTAGGCCTTTGGTCATTACCACTCAGTGAGTGGCCTCAGGTCATATGTGGTTCACTGTGGGGGTTGTATTGGGCCATTCTGTTAGGTCTGCACAGACTTTTAAAAGGCAGGTCATCTCAGTTCCTCTGGCTCACCTTAGATCCCACAGTTCCTGCATGCTAACAGCACTCATCCTGTAGGCATTTGGGCTTTACTTCTTGGATCTTCTAGGCCATCTTCCAGTGAGAATTAAGGTAAACCTCTGAAACAAACCAACATGTCTTTGCATTATTGGGAGATAAGGTAAAGTGATTTTAGTTGTAATTTTCCTTTCCTTTTATCAATGATTTGATGTTGTTGAGCAGGTTGTTGGGGAATGACTTTTGGAAATACTGAAAAGATAGAAAAGGGACACTGGGCATGTGTCACTATGTGGCACAAAGGCTGCAAAGGTGAGCAACAGAGACAAAAGAGTGCAGACAATAAAAGAAAGGAGATAAATAGATATTTACTCAGATATGCTTTTTTTTTTTCACTACCAGTAAGAGTTGTTCTATAAAACCTGAATCGAGAAGTTAGCAGAATAGGCGAGAGATGACTGAGGAGGTCTTTTGGCCCATGGTACTTTAATGGGATAGAACAGCACAGTGGGAAAACATGCCTGTAACTACCCCTTAAACTTTTACTGGGTATAACCACATCAGCACCTAGAAACCAAAACTCCATCATCGGACCACAGCAGCCCTGAAATAGGGAGCTTCCCATTGGCTTGGTGCTGTAATCTTTGATGAGAAAGTATCATGTTATAATCTGGTTCTGTTATAAAGATGGATGCCTGTCTGTGCTCAAGACTGTGATGCAGCTTATGTAGTGCTGATCGTAGTGGTAGGAACCCACTTGGGTCTGTGTTCTCATCTCAAACCCAGAATCCTGTTTGACAAAAGGAAGCAACCCTAATCCTGCCCAGCCCTGGATCCTTTCTGGAGTATGCAGCAAACGCATTCATTCTTGCCTTTTCCCCCTTTTCTAATCAGGATAACAGCTAGTGGTTGGGTGGGTGTTTTTCCCCAGTTACAGGTTACCTTTCTCCAGGTTGATACACATGCTCTTTATTGCAGTATCTGTTGAAATTTTAGATTTCTTTTTGTTTTTCTTTTTTTTTTTGAGACAGAATCTCACTCTGTCACCCAGACTGGAGTGCAGTGGTGCGATCTCAGCTTACTACAACCTCCACTTCCTGGGTTCAAGCGATTCTACTGCCTCAGCCTCCAGAGTAGCTGGGATTGCAGGCACGCACCATCATGCATGGCTATTTTTTGTATTTTTAGTAGAGATGGGGTTTCATCATGTTGGCCAGACTGGTCTCAACCTTAGATTTCAATTGTAACAGCATGTTACAGTAAGAAGTGACCAAAGCCAATTTTGCTTTGCTAGTCTGTTTAGATAATGTCATTGATACAAATAGAAGTAAACATGTATCCAGTCCTCACTATAAGCTAGACTTTATGTAAACTCATTCAGTGCTCACAAACCCCTAGGAAGTACATGTCATTGCATTCCTACTGTCTTAGTTCCTTTTGTGTGCTGTAAAGGGATACTTGAGTCTACATAATATATAAAGAAAAACGGTTTATTTGGCTCAAAATTCTGATGGCCGGAAAGTTCAAGATTGGGCATCTGGATCTGGTGACAGGCTCAAGCTGCTTAGATTCATGGTGGAAAGTGAAGGGAATCAGGCATGTGTAGATACCACATGTTGGGAGAGGAAGTGTTTGGGGGTGGGGGGTGTTCCAGGTCATGTGGGAACTGAGTAAGAACTCAACCTGAGGGAGGGCATTAATCTATTCATGAGGGATCTGCCCCCTTGCCAGACACTTCCCACTAGGCCCCACCTCCCAACATCACCACACTAGAGATTAAATTTCCTCATGAGGTTTACAGGGAATGAACATGCAAACCATAGCACCTGTTTTGCAGGTGATTTAACTGAGGTATAGAGAGGTCAAGGAACTGGACTGAGCTCATTTAGTAAGTGACAGAATAGGGAGACGGTCCCAAGCAATCTGGCTCCAGAATCTTAGTTCCTATTCACTACTTCCCAAGCTCTATCATATTAATGATGTAAATTCAAATGAGATTGTATATGAAAGTTAAATAAACTCCAAACTATTAGACAAATGTCAGTGATTACTCTCCTTTAGGCTCCTTGGGGTGAATGTTATGAATACAAATATCATCCCTCTAAGCAGTGTTATTTCTTTCTGAAGACAGTGCAAGTGTGATAAAGAACATCAGCAACCCATATTCTAACAATGGTCATTATAGTCATTTTCTATCACTGTGTAAGAAAATCACCACAATTTAGGAGCTTTTGCTTAAATAACATACATTTATTATCTCACAGGTGCCAGGGGTCAGGAGTCCAGGTACAGAGGACCTAGCACAGGCTAGCTAGGTCCTCTGCTCAATCTCACCAGGCAGAAATCGAGGAGGTAGCATGGCCTGTGAATTCTCATCAAGGCTCAAGTTCCCCTTGGCAGCTTACTGGTGGTTGGCAGAATTCATTTCCTTGAAGTTGTAGGCCTGAAGTCCCTGTTTTCTTGCTTGCTGTTGGCTGGGGTCCTTGCTTGGTTTTTAGGGGGCTCCTGTGACTCCTTGGCAAGTAGCCCCTGCAGGCAGGTTGCAACACAGTTGTTTGCTTTCTTCCAGGTCAGCAGGAGTGCTTCTCTCTGACTTCTGATCCCTCTCCAGTTGACTAGTATTGAGTGACTAGCTCAACACCATTTGCCATATAATGTAACCTAATTGAGGAAGTGGCCATCCCATCATTCTTACAGGTTCTACCCACACTCAGTGGGAGGGGATGATACAAGATAGGTCCATTCTAGAATTCTGCCTGCTATGATTGTCGTGGTTTTGAAGCCCCTGAGGGCTTCAGACACATGGCTAAAGTGAGTTGTGGGAAAATTGTGGAATGGGTTACTAATGAATATGGATATACCACTGAAATGTATTCACGTGCTATTCTGGCAAATGCCACAGAAGCTGGAGCCTTGCCATTTAGGGCTTCTAGGGGCTTTGCTGCCATGGGAATAATCAAGCCACTAGATGCCAGGTGGTGCAAATTGCCAAAGCAGTTCCTGGACTTGATCCTGATGAAAGCTGATGCAGCCTTCTTGCTGGCTTACAGACTCATTGTGTTTCTTACAGACTCTGCAAGCCCCATGCAGAGTATCGTGTGATAAACATGTCTTCTTCAGAGCAGGGATTGTTCTTGAGAGAATATAATTATTGCCTCTGTCTTGCTGGCCCATCAGCAATTGTTTTCTTTACCCGTGGCATGGGCAGAGTCTGTGTGGGAAGGTGCTGGCTTAATTTCTGTCACATCTCACTTATCTTTTTCTTAGGGGCAATGCATATCTCAAAATTGATATTCAGTTGGGAATTACCACTGTGAGCTCCAGGGTCAATTTGGTACAATAAGGCAAAGGCCATCTGGAAATCCCAATGAGTCATGTGACATAAGGCCCTGTCATAAGCAGCACTCTTGTTCCCAGACTGGAATTTTGTGTGTGAAGTTTAAATTTCTGCAAACTGGTAAACTGAGATGACTTATTCATGAAAGGAGGTAAATAAAGACACCTTATTTGGATATATGTTGGGCTCTTTGAAACCTCTGGTATTGAAATAATAAAAATCTTTTATTGATGTAAAATGTTTTACTTATAAAGTGTTATCAGTTCAAGTCCAGGATAGTTTACTTTTTTGTTTTCATCTTCATGAAAGAAAACCCTACATCTCATGGTAATAAAGGAGGTATACCAATATGAAGCACTTCAGTGTGTTCCCAGATGGTCATGCTAAGAACTGGGTCCTCTCAAGTTCAAGGCCGAAGGCAGTGGCCTATCAGGAATACTTAAGAGCTGATACCAGGAACATTTGTGTATTTGCTATTATAAGTGCAATATATGTTAATTATAAAAAATAACATTGGAAAATTAGAAAGGAGAAAGTAAAAAATGCCCTTAACCTCAACACCTAGAGATAGCTCCTGCTGATATTTTGACATATATAATACACGTGTGATTTACATCTATACACACACCAAATATATACAACGTCTACAAATACAATTTGGTAACTTCATTTAAAAACATTTTACAGGCATATTTTTGAGATTTTTAACATGTTCTTAAATATTCTTCTCTAGTATAATTGTATGTTGGTGAAGAGTGTGGAATCTGGGGCCAGATTGCCTGAGTTTGAATGAATACTGGCTTAACATGATCTGATTTCATGGCCTTGGGCACGCTACTTAACTTTTTTATGCCTTTCTTTTATCTCTGTAAAATAGGGACAATAAAAGTACTTATCTCATAGAATTATAGTAAAGATTAAATGAGTTAATATGCTTATAAATTGCTTAGAATAGAACCTGCCATGTAGTAGTGTCATATAACTGCTTGCTTTTGTTAATGGTTACATACAGTTCCATCTTCTGAGGGAGCTGTAATTTATTTGACTTACCATTGTTTGATATTTAGGTGTTCCCAATTTTTACTATTACAGATTATGAAACCCTTATACATACTTTATGTGTGCTGATTAAAAATTTTTTTCTTTAGGTTACATTCCAAGAAGTAAAGTTTCTGGATCAAAACATATTAATCTTTTTCAGGTTTCTTTGATTTTTTTTTTTTTTGGCAAATTAATTTTATAAAAAGTTGACCAATTTGCACTTCCACCTGCAGTATTGAGAGTGTCTGTTTCCCTTTATTCTCACTTGTCAAGGCAATGGTAGTATCTTCTATTCATTTGTTTGTTTGTTTTGAGATGGGGTCTTACTCCATCACTGAGGCTGGAATGCAGTGGTGCCACCTCAGCTCACTGCAGTCTCCACCTCCTGGGTTTAAGGGATTCTTCTGCCTTAGCCTCCCAAGTAGCTGGGATTACAGGTGTGCACCACCACGCCCAGCTAATTTTTGTATTTTTAGTACAGATGGGGTTTCACCATGTCTGATCTCAAACTCCTGACCTCAGGTGATCTGCCTGCCTCAGCCTCCCTCAAGCTCCTGACCTCAGGTGATCTGCCCACCTCAGCCTCCCAGAGTGCTGGGATTACAGGTGTGAGCCACCGTGTCCAACTTCTTATGTTGTTTGACATTTCTTTGATTTCAAGCTCGATGTATATTTTGCCTTATGTTTAGCAGCTTATTCTTTATAAATTGTTATATATATATATATATCTTTTCGAGACTGCATTTGTCTCTGTCACCCAGGAGTGCTGTGGTTAGATCTCAGGACACTGTGCTCTGCAGCCTCAAAGTCCTGGGCTCAGTGATCCTCCTGCCTCAGCCTCCTCAATAGCTGGGACTACAGGTATGTATTATCACACCTGGCTAATTAAATTAATTAATTAATTAATATTTTGTAGAGATGGGTCTCACTATGTTGACCAGGCTGGTTTTGAGCTCCTGGCCTCAAGCAATCTTCCTGCTCCAGCCTCTCAAAGTGCTGGGATTACAGGTGTGAGCCACCATGCCCGACCAGCTTCTGATCTTCTGTTAGAGATATTTGGTCATAGTCTCTTTGTTCTTCAAACTCTTTATTATTAATATTATCATTTAGCTATGTTTCTGTAGCAACGATATAATTTTGTGATATAAGTAACATGTGCAATTAGTTGGGGAAAGGGTTGCCATGAATGTCGCTAGAAATGTTGCAAGAATGTGACCATGTCCTGCCTCTGCAACTTCAGAAATCATTTTGAATGGGGGTGCTTTTGTGAATGAAATTCTATTAGTGAAAATTTTTATCTTTGCAATTGTGGTAAATGTTGTGACTACCTGGGAGAAAATCTTCTGGTTAATTAAAGATATAAGTAGTTACCTAATGAGAAACCATCTTATGGATATGTGGAAGAATATTTTGAAAAGCCTAGTCAAGCAGAGGGCCTCAGAAACAAATGCTGATTCACTGTTTTAATTAGTTTCTGGATTCTGTTGCCTTTCTCTGGGCTATGGAGACCTCTGGCTACATAGTACGCTGTTGCTGAGCGTTGGATCTCAACAGAAGTTGATATTCTTTGTGTTTTCTGATTTTCTCCATGTGAATCTTTGTCTCATGGCAGGTTAAAACAAGTGTGATATGTTTTTAAAATAACGTAAAAACACTTAAACTCTGGAAGAGAGAGGGAATGTGTTCTGTTTTGGAAAATAGACCAATATAAATGGCTAAAAGGTTACCATTTGGGTTAATATGAGAAAGAACTTTGTTATTACAGGAAGAGGCCTCCATAGAATGTCTCACCCTTTTAAAGCAGTCACTGAGATTCTTCCAGCAGAGACTAGCTGATAAAAAAGTATTTTACTGAATTTAAGATGAAAAAGGTGGGGCCCATGCACTGGGTGAGACCTTGCACTTGATTACTTCTAATATTGTTTTCAACTCTTGGAGATTCTACACTTATGTAAATAAAAATAAACCATGTGTGGGCTGGGCACGGTGGTTCACACCTGTAATCCCAGCACTTTGGGAGGCGAGTGGATCACGAGGTCAGGAGGTGGATCACGAAGTCAGGAGTTTGAGACCAGTCTGGTCAACATGGTGAACCTCATCTCTACTAAAAATACAAGAATTAGCTGGGTATAGTGGTGGGCGCCTGTAATCCCAGCTACTTGGGAGGCTAAGGCAGGAAGAATTTCTTTAACTCGGGAGGCAGAAGTTGCAGTGAGCCTAGACCTCGCCATTGCACTTTAGCCGGTGACAGAGCGAGACTCCATCTCATAAAAAAAGAAAAAAACAAGAAAAAACTATTTGCATACTTATCTAAAGTAGTCTAATTCATAGAAATAGAAAATAAAGTGGTGATTACCAGGGGCTAATGGCAGGGGGAAAAGGAATGTTTATTGGGCATAGACTTTCAGATTTGCAAGATGTAGAAGTTCAAGAGGTTCATTACACAACAATGTGAACATAGTGAACACTAGTATACACTTATAAATGTGCCTACTGTGAGGTTAGCCCTAGGCCAAGCACCGTAGGGGACACATAAGTTTAAGACAGTCACTGCTATCAGTTGTCTTACGGTCCACTTCTGCTATTAAATCAACATTCCTGAGCAGCAGCCCAGAAGCCCACACTAGCCAGCCATGATATCATCACTGCCACTGCCATTGAAGGCACTGCCATAGCCCAAAGAAACAAAAATGCTTCTCCTTTCTTCGAGTCTTATAGTATTCTGCTAGTGCCCCCATGACAAAACCCAATAAGAAGCCAATTGGTGAGTTAGTCTGAGAAAGTGGCGTGCTACTTTCCTTCCCCATCAGTAGAGTGGAAGGTATAAGGATGAATGTGAATTTGGGTTGGTGATACACTGTTAGGTACAGTCCACCCCTTTGTCTCTTTTTCATCTATACCCAGCCCTCCACCCCTATATAAACTTGATAAAGCAACAACAGCAACATTATAATGCTTCTGTTGATGCAGTTATCCCTTGCACAAATGAAGGCATGCTCACCATTTCCCTGATAAGGGGGATATACAAAGTTCCGTTAGTTTGTTAATTCCCCTTATAGGTTAGTCAAAATCCCATTTATCATGTAACTTAAAAGACTAAATTGTAAAGTTAAGCAGTTAGTTTGTAGTTAACTTATATGATGCACCCCTTGTATAACAGACACACTTGGGGAAAGGAAAAAGAGGAAAATGAGTTCTATATACAAATATGTACAAGGAAGAAAATCCACATAGTTGCTATATTCTTCACTTCTGTAACTGATCACAAAGCTGTGTGTGTGCATTTATATCTATACATACACATATATAAATACATATATATGTATTTAGGGAGAGGAGAGAGACAGTAAGAAAGAAAAAGATATAGGATTTATATTTATATACATATATATATATATATATATATATATATATATATGTATATATCTTCTTTCTTCCCTTATCCATTCCTATGTGCTTTTCTCTTTAACCCCTTGGCTGGTGAGGATTTTTTTTCTGAAGGGTTGATACAAATCTTTACTCCTGAAAAGTCTGTGTCCTTAGTCATCCCTCCTTTGTTGGTGTAGTAGAATCTTCTATTAACTTTACTACTGGACATGGAAATAATAAATGGCACCCTAGAGAATCCTCTGGATTACAGACATCTTTCTTAATGCCTCCAGTATCCAGCAACAATCTTATTTTAGCTTAATAATTGGGACTCTGGTTAGTGCAGTGGAGCCTTTGTTAGTTTGTACAATGGCATAAAGAGTCTGAATGACCAGGTGGTAATCTCAAATTCTAGTTCAGTGGAACCATTCTGGTTTCTGCAGCTGATTTTTTTTTTCTTGGAAATGAATAACTCTAAACCAGCAGAGCCCAAAATCTTAGGCCCAGGTAGCAAAAGTTTTCTGACAGTCTTATTAGGCATAATAGAATGGACTCTCCCATTTTAATTTTTGATTCTCAGATGTGTGTATTATAGTTATGGGAGGAACATCATACTCTAGGGGCTGTTGATTCAAAGCATGTACTACATCCTGTAAGTTATAGTGCCATAAGCTTTCAAGAGGTTATCTCCCAGTTGGTGACATAACTGAGACTTCAGTAGGTGATTCCATCATTCTACCAGTTTAGCTGCTTCTGGATGATGCAGTATATGGCAGGACCAGAGAATTCCATGGCTGCAAGTCAATTGCTGCATTTCTTTTGTTGTGAAATTAGCGCCTTGATCAGAAGTGTCGTCGTGAAGGTTGCCAAAATGGTAAATAAATCATTTTCTAAGTATGTAATTGGTGGTACTTGCAAAAGGCAAACCCATATTCAGAGGAAATGTTTATTTCCCTAAGAACAAATCTTTGTCCACTTCATGATGGAAGGAATCCAGTGTAATTCACTTACCATACCATGGCTAACTAGTCCACCTGGATTCATTGCTGGCCTCTGCTGTTGGCAGGGTGAACACACGGTAATGGTGCTAGCCAGATTCATTGTGGTGAGTCTATAGACTCGTTGATTACTGTCACGACCACTCAGAAGATAAGTCCATGGAGAAGGTAGTAGGGTGGCTGGGAAGAAATGGCTGACTGACATCCTCAGAATATGTTATCTTGTCCCCTATTATGGACAGTCTCCTCTGCAGTGGACATCCTTTTGTGAGCACGCACATGAGATACAAATATTTCCCACTCATTGCCCATTCCAAGAGGTCATCCATCTGCCTATTCCTCAGTCCTTGTTTTTAGCAGTTTTTCAATTCTGTTCTTTCCGAGTTGCTGACCATCTGTCCAAATTATTATCCATTATGTATGAGTTAGTACAGATTTGTACTTCTGGCCATCTTTCAGTCTAGACAAAACAGATATCCAGATGTGTTATGAAGTTCTACCAACTTGGAGGATTTTCTCTCTCCACTATTTTTCAGGGCCACCCCTGAGTGGATATATAACAGCTACTTCCAGCTGGTGCTGATATATAATGGAGAATCATATGCGAAACATATCTGAGTCTTTTTTTCCCCCTATCATCATCTGGTTACAGGGAACTCCTTTTGAAGCCATAGGTATGGGCTGAGAGAGAGGAAGCAATGTAGTAGGAGTAGGTGGCCGTAAGAATGTGAGCCATCGAACCATATAGCTTACTTGTATTGATAGGACCTGCTACAGACCCACCTTATATACCACTTCTACTTGGTGACAGAGTGTGGCTTCACTTAGCTGATTTTATGATTTGGTGGATTAAATGATGACCAGTTAGTTTATGGTGAGCAACTCAGCTCATATCATCATCAAGTGTCCTAGGGCAGGAGTTCTGTCTCCACAAAAGCCTGAGAAGATGCTTTCAAGGGGAAGAATCAGCAACTGTTACTCCTAGAGAGAAAATTAGCAGAAGAGGCTGGTTTTGCTCCCAAATTCTAGTACTCTAAGGCATGATTCTTACAAAGGGCTTACTCTAGGCTTGTTACACAATCCCCTTTTATACATGGGGAAATGAACTATACCTCCAGGAATCACAGGGAGAACAGAGGCCACAGAGTTCCACAGATTAATGAACATCTTTCCTTTCATGTTTTTGTACTGAAATTATATTTCTTCCTAGCTAACTTTTTTCTAATATTGATCATAGCAATTTATTGAATATATTTTTGCTCACCTTCCTCCAATACGAATTATTGCCTTATTTACCTGTTATACCTCTGAAAACTATCAGGTTTTTCATGTCTTTAAGGAGTTTGATGGAGATATTTTTCTTTACTCTTTTTAAATCAAACTCCATCATTATAAAATAAAACACAGACATAAACCCTACTGCAAATCAAATATGTAGCATAATGAATTACCATAAGGCAAACACATTTATAACTACCACTCAGGCCAGGAAAGAGAACTTCATCAGCCTCCCTAGAAGTCTCTTATGTATGTCCCATCTCCATCATAACTCCTTTCACTTCATAAGTAACCATTACCTGGACTTTTATATCAGTTGCCCAGCTATGCATCCCTATGTACTATAGCTTAGTTCTGCTCATTTAATATAAGTTTATACACCTTTATTTTAATTTATACATTCCTGCTCTCTTTCTTTTTCCTTAGAGTTTATCTGTGGATGAACCCAGTCTTCTTACTTGTAGAGTTTTTCATAGGCTAGATTTTGCTGATTGCAATCTTATGGTTCATTTCATTGTGTTCCTCTGTATTTCCTGCAGTGTGGTAGCTGGAATTTGAGGTTTGATCAGACTCAGGTGCAATTTCTTTGGCAAGATTATAGTTATGTTTTTTCCATCAGGAAGCACATAACATTTATGTTGTCTTTTTGTAATATTAACAGTGGTTAACACTCAGTGCTTATATTCATTTGGTTATTGGGGTTTCTAAGATGATGATATTCCATTTTCACTTTTCTTTTTCATTTATCAGTTGGGATACCAAGAATTGCTTTCCCTTATCTATTTCATATTTTATTTTATTATTTTTGAGGCAAAGTCTTGTTCTGTCACCCTGGTGGAGTGATCCCAGCTCACTGCAACCTCCACCTCCTGGGTTCAAGTGATTGTTGTGCCTTAGCCTCCCAAGTAGCTGAGATTACAGGTGTGCACCACCACATCCAGCTAATTTTTGTATTTTTAGTAGAGATGGGGTTTCACCATGTTGGCCAGGCTGGTCTTGAACTCCTGACCTCAAGTGATCCACCCACCTCTGAAAGTGCCGGGATTACTTTTGGCATGAGCCACTGTGCCCAGCCCCTTGTTTACTTTTTGGTTACTCAGTGATATAGTTCATACAGAGAGACAAGATAAATATTTGATTCTTTTTATTCACCAGGTTTCAAAATAATAACTTGATTCTCTTTCATCCTCCAAAGGTGTATATACATACATGAACTTGTGGACTCAAGCATTTATAATGGGTTCCATTTAATTGCAGTTATCATTTTGAAAACTCAAATTACTGCATCTTTGACCAGTGGAAGCCTTTGAAAGTTGGCTTCTGTTTGTTTTTCCTGGATATTATTCTTGGATGTCCTTTGTAGATATAAAACTCCCATGAACTGAAAAATCAAGAACTACTTCTCCAGCTCAGGCCTTTCTTGAATTCATTTATGGCCTTAAATGACCAGGGAATATGTTTTGAAGAGTGGGGCACACCATCTATAGAAAGGGAATACATGGTTTCTGTTTACAAATATTGCTGGCTTTGTCTTTAGAAACCAGAACGCTGGCTTCCTGTTGGGCCGTTCTCCTCTGGAAATGAGATTGCTTCACCAGTGTTGTTTACCTTTTCTGGAAAGATCTGATATTAATAGTTTTCTCTAGAATAACTTATTCTTTTAGGAGGCATGTGCTCTTGTGAAATATCTGGAATAAAACTGAAAATAGTTGAAAACCTGCCTTTTAACATTTCCCCCTGAAATTTTCTATGCAATTCAGTAAAGATCTATAAATGAACTTTAGGAATAATATAATGAATCTTATTCAATGTAAGAGTGCTTCAGGCTTCTTTGCATGTGGTAGAAGGACTTGCATTAAAGTGAACTGTGCCTTCAAAATGTAATTTCCCAACCTGACAGCAAGCTTATTGCATCCCTCCCGTTTTACTGACCTGCTTTTCCTTCAGCTTGGATGCTGTGTTTTCGGTTTTCATCTCTAGCTTGGACAGTTCTGAACATTTTAACTCTGTCGTTTTTGTTACTGTGACAGTGACTGTATGGTAATAGTGATGTGAAGGTTTTTATGATGAAACATTGACAGGAGAAACAGAATTACCCACAAGAAAGAATAAAGGTGATTCTGAAAAGGTTAGGACATCAATGTATGTGACAATTTCTTTTGGCTTAGAGCATTCATGTTTACAGGCTGGGTAATACAGATATTCACTTATAAGTTCTATTGTAGAAGACCCTTCCCTCTGTAAAGATCTGATTCTCTGGCTTTAAGTCTTTTGTCTGACATGTCGGTCCTCCACAGACTTAACTCCTGTCCTCCTCATAAACACTTAGCGACTTCCTGTTGCCTATTGGATTAAGTGTACACCTTTCACCGTGATTCCATTTTTACTTTTCCAGGCCCATCTCCCTGTCTTTCCTATGGACACCTCTTCAGATAAGCTATTTTAGTTGCCTCCACTTTCCTGGTACACTCCACATTTTCCTACTTTGGTTTTTGCTCACACAAATTCTTCTATCCAGAATGACCTTTTCTTTTATCTCTATCTGCAGAGATCCTACCATTATTTTAAAATTCCTCCTCCTCTATGACATCCTTCTGGATTCCTCCAAAGAAATGTCACTCCTCTGAATTCCCAGGCAATATCTTTATGAGAGTTTATGTTATTTTGTTATGTGGTTAGCTGTTGTTACTATTATTTATGTGTTTGTCACCACTCTGGGGTGACAACCATACATCCAAATGTTCCTGGGACAGTCCCAGTTTATACCTGTTGTCCCCTCACCTCCTCTGGTTAGCACCCCCTTTTACTCTCAGAATTTTCCTGGTTTGGACAGTGAATTAAATGGTCACTTTTGGAATAAATGACCAGAAGATTGTGGCTGCATCATACTCCTGTTTTAATCTCTGGTTACTTAACACAAGGAGCAGTGTAATTCGCATATGGTGGGCAAAGGAATTAGCAGAAAGGAGACTGGCTTGTGCTGGGGCAGGGACCACTTTGCCTGGGTCATTAGGAAATGCTAACCAGATTAGTTTTGATTCCTCCCAGATATCATCTTCCTAATGGCACTTCCTGGGGTCTATGATTTTCTCATCAGAACGCTGGATTCCCTCAGGATTTAATAAACAATCCTTCCCAACATGAAGGCCGTGGGCATTGTTTCTCCATCAGTGGCTAGTGCAGTTAGAGCTTCAAAGGAGCATACTGGGGCATTGTGTAGAATATTTAGTTCACATGTGAAAGAGGCTTGCTTTATTTACTTGCATTCCTTTTTATTCAAAAAATAGTATATAGTCATACTCTTCATTTTGCTACATTTTATTTCTTTCTCTTGCCTTCTTCCTATTTATACACATAGACTCAAGTTCATGTCTAAGATGTATGCACAACTGTTGATATTCTTTTTCTGAACCACTTGAATAGATTGAGGATATCATGATACTTCACCCTTCAATACTTCTACATGCTTCTGAAAATAAGGACATTTTTCTTTGTAAACACAATATCGTGACTACACCTAAGATAATTTCACAAAATCTTCTCAAATATAGTCCATATTCAAATTTCCTCAAACTTGTTTGTGATCCAGAATCCATTTGATCCATTCCATCTCTCTCCATCTCTCTGATTTCTTTTAATCTAGCATATTTCTCACCTGTTTTTGTTATATGTACATGGGTGGGGGGCAGCAACATATATTATCAACATGTAATGTTTGACATCCTTTCCCTCATCCTATTCAAAAAGACTTTTGCCTTTATCTACTCAGCTTCTTTCTCCACCTTTCCTCTAAAGAGAATTCCATCTTTGCCAGATTTGCTCCCAGGTTTTTATAGGTCAGCAGTGAAGAATCCGGAGATGGGTCAAAGTGCTGGAGTAAAGAAGAGAAGGGAGGAGAGGGGTGTGCTTTAGAGTGACCTTGGGGCTTTAGAAAGGCCAGCATTTCTCCCACCTGAACTCAGGTGCTGTAAGTCCCGAGGGAGTAGGAGAGGAGTTCAAGGAGTTTTAAGAAGTATTGCTGCAGGAGGATCCAAGATGGCCAAATGGGAACAGCTCCAGGCTTCAGTTCTCAGCGGACACAATGCAGAGAATGAGTGCCCACTGCATTTCCAAATAAATTTTCACTACCCACAGATCAGGAGAATCCCAGCTGAAAAGTGTCAGAAGTTTTTATCACAGTGGTTTCAGCCAGTGCCAGGTTGGCACACAGAAACTCACACAAATCTGAGCGGCCATTTCAACTGGCCCTGGAACTTCTGGGAGACAGAGCTGCCCATTCAACTGAAAGGGAGGGGGCAGAGACAGGCAGCCAGGTGATCTGGCTTGGCGGGTACCACCCCCACAAAACAAGCAATCTGAAACTCTCTGGATTGAGAGTTTTGCAGCAAGTGCAGCTGGACCCAGGATGGTCCAGCTCAGTGGAGGGAAGGGCGACCACCACTACTGAGGCAGTCCGCCACTACTGAGGCAGTCCGCCACTACTGAGGCTGTTCACACAACAGGTGGGCAGAGCCTGCGGCAGCTCAGCAACACCTCTGCTAGCAGACTGTGACTAGACTACTCTGTGTGGGGCAGGACATCTATGAAAAAAGGCAGCAGCATGACAGGAACTTATAAACAAAGCCGAACTTCCTAGGAAAGAGCACCTGGGAAAAGAGGCGGTTATGAGTTCTGTTGCAGCAGACTTAATAGTACCTGCGCAGCAGCTCTGCACGGAACAATGGAGCTCCCAGCACAGCACTTGAGCTCCTATAGGGGACAGATTGTCTCCTCAAGGAGCTCCCTGACCCCCATAGACCACACGAGACACCTCATAACGGAGACCTCCGGCCAACATCAGACAGGTACCCTTCTGGGATGAAAACAACAGAAGAAGAAACTGGCAGCAACCCTTACTGTTCTGCAGCCCCCACGGGTGATCCCCAGGCACGCAGGTCTGGAGTGGACCTCCAACAGTCCTGCAGCAGAGGGGCCTGACCGTTGGAAAACTAAGAAACAGAAAGAAATAACTTCATCATCAACAAAAATGATGTCCACTCAGAGATCCCATCCCAAACTCACCAACTAC
The DNA here is from genome assembly GCA_963574635.1 of Cheracebus regulus. Classification (NCBI taxonomy): domain Eukaryota; kingdom Metazoa; phylum Chordata; class Mammalia; order Primates; family Pitheciidae; genus Cheracebus; species Cheracebus regulus. Next base: position 49,777 of record CAUYQU010000941.1, read on the forward strand.
AAAGACCACAGGTAGATAAAGCCACTAAGATGAGAAGAAAGAAAATAACTTCATCATCAACAAAAGGACATCCACTCAGAGACCCCATCCGAAAGTCACCAACTACAAAGACCACAGGTAGATAAAGCCACTGAGATGGGAAGAAAGAAAGAAGTTCATCATCAACAAAAAGGATGTCCACTCAGAGACCCCCATCCGAAAGTCACCAACTACAAAGACCACCGGTAGATAAGTGCAAAAAGGATGAAAACACCAAAAACTAGAATGTCTCCTCCTCCTCCAAAGAATCACAACTCCTCACCAGCTGGGATCAAAGATGGATGGAGAATGAATCTGATGAATTGACAGAAACAGGCTTCAGAAGGTGGGTAATAACAAACTCCTCAGAGCTAAAAGAACATTTGCTAACCCAATGCAAAGAAACTAAGAACCTAGAAAAATGGTTAGATGAGATGCTAACTAGAATAAACAGCTTAGAGAAGAATATAAATGACTTGACGGAGCTGAAAAACACAGCACGAGAACTTCATGAAGCATACACAAGTTTCAATAGCTGAATCGACCAAGCAGAAGAAAGGATATCAGAGATTGAAGATCAACTCAATGAAATAAAACAAGAAGGCAAGAACAGAGAAAAAAAGAATGAAATGAACAAAGTCTCCAAGAAATATGGGATGATGTGAAAAGACTTAATCTACGTTTGATAGGTGTACCTGAATGTGATGGAGAGAATGAATCCAAGCTGGAAAACACGCTTCAGGATATTATCCAGGAAAACTTCCCCAACCTAGCAAGGCAGGCCAACATTCAAGTCCAGGAAATACAGAGAACACTACAGAGATATTCCTCAAGAAGAGCAACTCCAAGGCACATAATCGTCAGATTCACCAGGGTTGAAATGAAGGAAAAAATGCTAAGGGCAGCAAGAAAGAAAGGTTGAGTTACCCACAAAGGGAAGCCCATCAGACATACAGCAGATCTCTCGGCAAAAACCCTACAAGCCAGAAGAGAGTGGGGGCCAATATTCAACATCCTTAAAGAAAAGAACTTTCAACCTAGAATTTCATATCCAGCCAAACTAATCTTCATAAACGAAGAAGAAAGAAAATCCTTTAGGGACAAGCAATTGCTGAGGGATTTCATCACCACCAGGCCTGCCTTACAAGAGCTTGTGAAAGAAGCACTAAACAAGGAAAGGAACAACCAGTACCAGCCTCTCCAAAAACATACCAAATGTAAAGACTATCAACACAATGAAAAAAATGCGTCAACTAACAGACAAAACATCCAGCTAGCATCAAAATGGCAGGATTAAATTCACACATAAGAGTATTAACCTTAAATGTAAATGGGATAAATGCCACAATCAAAAGACACAGACTGGCAAATTAGATAAAAAGTCAAGACCCATCAGTGTGCTGTATTCAGGAAAGCCATCTCACGTGTAAGGGCACACCTGGGCTCAAAATAAAGGGATGGAGGAAGATTTATTAAGCAAATGGAGAGAAAAAAAAAAAGCAGGAGTTGCTATTCTCATCTTGGACTTTAAACCAACAAAGAGCAAAAGAGACAAAGAAGGGCATTACATAATGGTAAAAGGATCAATGCATCAAGAAGAGCTAAGGATCCTAAATATATACACACCCAACACAGGAGCACCCAGATACATAAAGCAAGTTCTTAACTACCTACAAAGAGACTTAGACTCCCATACAATAATAGTGGGAAACTTTAACACTCCACTGTCAATATTAGACAGAGCAATGAGACGGAAAATTAACAAGGATATCCAGGACTTGAACTCAGATCTGGACCAAGTGGACCTAATAGATATCTACAGAAATCTCCACTCCAAATCCACAGAATATACATTCTTCTCAGCACCGCATTGCACCTACTCTAAAATTGACCACATAATTGGAGGTAAATCACTCCTCAGCAAATGCAAAAGAATGGAAACCGTAACAGTCTCTCAGACCACAGTGCAATCAAATTAGAACTCAGAATTAAGAAACTAACTCAGAAACTGCATAGCTTCATGGAAACAGAACAACTGGCTCTTGACTGTTGACTGGATAAACAATGAAATGAAGGCAGAAATAAAGATGTTCTTTGAAACCAATGAGAACGAAGACACAATGTACCAGAATCTCTGGGACACATTTAAAGCAGTGTCTAGAGGGAAATTTACAGCAATAATTGTCCACATGAGAAGTGAGGAAAGATCTAAAATCAACACCCTATCTTCAAAATTGAAAGAGCTAGAGGAACAAGATCAAAAAAACTCAAAAGCTAGCAGAAGATGAAATAACTAAGATCAGAGCAGAACTGGAGGAGATAAAGACACAAAAACCCTTCAAAAAATCAGTAAATCCAGGAGCTGGTTTTTCGAAAAGATCAACAAAATAGACTGCTGGCCAGATTAATAAAAAAGAAAAGGGAGAAGAATCAAATAGATGCAATAAAAAATGATAAGGGGGATATCACCACTGATGCCACAGAAATACAAACTACAATCAGAGATTACTATAAACAACTCTATGCACATAAACCAGTAAACCTGGAAGAAATGGATAAATTCCTGGACGCTTGCACCCTCCCAAGCCTAAACCAGGAAGAAGTGGAAGCCTTGACTAGACCAATAATAAGGGCTGAAGTTGAGGCAGCAACTAATAGCCTACCAACCAAAAAAAGTCCAGGTCCAGACAGGTTCATAGCCGAATTCTAACAGACATACAAAGAGGAGCTGGCACCATTCCTTTTGAAACTATTCCAAACAATCCAAAAAGAGGGAATCCTTCCCAAATCATTTTACGAGACCAACATCATACTGATACCAAAACCTGGCAGAGACTCAACAAAAAAAGAAAACTTTTGGCCAATATCCATGATGAACATAGATGCAAAAATCTTCAATAAAATACTGGCAAACCAATTGCAACAGCACATCAAAAAGTTTATCCATCATGATCAAGTAGGCTTCATTCCAGGAATGCAAGACTGGTTCAATTTATGCAAGTCTGTAAACCGTAATCTACCACATAAACAGAACCAAAGACAAAAACCACATAATTATCTCAATAGATGCAGAGAAGACCTTCGACAAAATTCAACAGCCCTTTATGCTAAAAACTCTCAGTAATCTAGGTATCAAAGAAACATATCTCAAAACAATAAAAGCTATTTACGACAAACCTACAGCCAATATCATACTGAATGGGCAAACCGGAAGCATTCCCTTTGAAACCTGGCACTAGAGAAGGTTGCCCTCTGTCACCACTCCTATTCAATATAGTATTGGAAGTTCTAGCCAGAGCAATTGGGCAAGAAAAAAAAAAGGGGGTATTCAATTAGGAAAAGAGGAAGTCAAATTGTCTCTATTTGTAGATGACATGCTTGTATATTTAGAAGACCCTATCATCTCAGCCCCAAATCTCCTTAAACTGATAAGCAACTTCAGCAAAGTCTCAGGATACAAAATCAGTGTGTAGAAATCACAAGCATTTATATACACCAATAACAAACTAACAGAGAGCCAAATCATGAATGAACTCCCATTCACAGTTGCTACAAAGAGAATAAAATACCTGGGAATACAGCTAACAAAGGATATAAAGGACCTCTTCAAGGAGAACCACAAACCACTGCTCAAGGAAATAAGAGAGGACACAAACAGGTGGAGAAACATTCCATGCTCATGGTTATGAAGAATCAATATCGTGAAAATGGCCATACTGTCCAAAGTACGTTATAGATTCAATGCTATCCCCATCAAGCTACCAATGACCTTCTTCACAGAAATGGAAAAAACCACCTTAAACTTCCTATGGAACCAAAAGAGAGCCCACGTAGCCAAGACAATCCTAAGCAGAAAGAACAAAGCTGGAGGCATCACGCTACGTGATTTCAAACTTTACTA
>CAUYQU010000942.1:0-38518 GCA_963574635.1 Cheracebus regulus
CCCCCCCGCCCCCCCCCCCCCCCCCCCCCCCCCCCCCCCCCCCCCCCCCCCCCCCCCCCCCCCCCCCCCCAAAGCAAATTTATCAGTTCCTGGGGGAAAAAATATAAAAATATGTAACCTCTTGTATTTTTCCAACTAGAATCACACTTGAAATTTCCTTTGTTGGCTCTCTCCCCTATCCAGTTCCTCAATCTCTCTCTCAGGAAAGAATACCCCAAAGTGGCAAAATATCGACACTGGTGAAAAACTATAGACTGCATCTAGAGTACAGAAGAACAAGGAGGAGAAAAAATAAAACTTTCATGTGGAAAAAAGAAAAGGACATCATGGTGCTGTTCATAAGAAAGGGTAAGCCCGGTGCTGACAATCTCAAGAAACATTAACTTAAGAGACAGAAAGGCAGACATGCAAGCAAGAAGTGTTTTTGCTTTGTTTTTTTAAAGCAAATCTTTTGGATTTCCCAGCTTAAACGGTACTAATTGTGTGGCAAAAGTAAACACAATACCCTTTTATCTGATCTTTCCCCAAAGCAATAGGGCCACTATTGGCTTCAAAACACTATGTTACATACAACTTTAGTAAAAATATATTTAAACAGTTTTCTGAAAAATAAACTGTTTAAAAACCTAAAAGGGTACAGTTAATGCGTGACCCAAATGACATTATTAGCTACAGAAAGGTAAATGCTAAACTACGATAAAATGATTGAAGTAGACTTGACCTTTTCAATCAAGTTGGATTCCTTATTTACAAGTTGTGTGAGTTTCTGCAGATTTGCATCTATCGTATCTTGTCCAGCTGGAGAGATGCCTAAGAAGCCAAGACAGAAATCAGAGAGAGAGGAAATTTTTAAAGCGTTTAAAACTGTTTAGATTGAAAGAATTTTGAGTCTACCCACCTTGTCTAGTGCCCTACCCTTCCCAAAAAAGGCAAAGAGAAAAACCATTCTGGGTTTAAAGGTAAAGTTAAGAGAAGGATTTGAATGATCCAAAACTAAACCCTGAGCAAAAAGGATGAAAATATGTCCATTAAATAGACACTGCTAACCAAGTGTTCCACAACTGGCCACAGTAATTCATATAATTTAAAAAAAAGAAAAAAGAAAAAAAGCACAGCAGTCCTCATTTCCTTCTCAAATTTAAGCTATTCTTTTCTCACACCCATTTCAAATAGGTCTTCAGTCACAACTATCTGGATAATTTTCTAAGGCAGTAACTCCCAAAAAGTTGCCCACCAGACATCCAAAGTATTTAGAAAAATTTAAAAAATACAAATTCTTAGGACTGATGCCTAGGAGATTCTAATTTAGTAAGTCTGGAATAGGACCCAAGATTTTTTTATCTGTTAAATAGTCAGGTTTGTTAATCATTGCTCCCAGGTAACAAGGTTGAACATACTTAATTTCATGACTCCCAACTACTAACCCCTTCCTATATACAGAACACATACCCCACCTTAAAATAATAAACTGTCCACCTGAGCCAGCTATCTTTACAACCTGTTTCTTAAAAGGACAATTTCAGCCAACCCTCCCAATAGAAATTTAGTATCTGAATCACTTAAGCATAATGCTCCACTGTCTCAACAAAGCACATCCTAAGTGACAGGTGCCCTCTATTTACTATACCTCCATTCTGATGCAATCAGTTTTCAAGTAGTGGAATCATGGGAGTGTACCTCACCAAAATCAATCTGCTGCTGATATCTGTTCACGCAGGAAAATGCTAGAAGCAGCAGGTAAGAATCATTTAAAGTAATTGGCTATTTGCATTAGGATAAACACTGTTTTTCAGCAAAGACTTAATACCTGTGGTTTTAACCTTTTAGAAGAAAATGACCCATTTCAAAGGGGCAATATTTAAAGAACAAGCAGCAAGAAATGCAAAAATCCAGAGGAATAAAGGGCAACTATTCCTCTATTTAAACAAGAACATGAGAATAAAAATGAAGTTGGAAAAGTGCAAATCCCTGAAGTCCTATAAACCACTATTTAAAGACAATACACAAACTTTTATAATTAAAATTAGTGGATTTTGCTTATACATCCATAGGACAATATGCAAACAAACATTAGCTGAAGAAGAGTCAGCTTACCTCCAAGACTAATCCTAAAATAACTGCTCAGGATGTCATCACAAAAGCAACAGAGATTGGAGAGCTGTTTCAGATGTTCTTGTAGCTGAATTTTAGGAAACCGTACTTTGTAAAGAGGTGCAAGAAAACCAAAAACATAGGCATCCAAGGTAGAAGGCCTAGAAGTAAATTAAGGATTTTAAAGCACGTAAGAAAATATTTTTTTTTCTTTTTCTTTTTTTTTTATTTTTAAAGGCTGGTCAAGTGAAGCAGTGGGAGTGGAGAAGGAACAAAGAAATCTGTAACTGGTTGTGATCAATTAGTTGTAAACACCACTGCACTCGGACCAACCAGAAAATATTAACTAAAGGCTGGGTGTAGTAGTTCATGCCTGTAATCCCAACACTTTAGGAGGCATAGGCAAGAAGATCACTTGAGGTCAGGAGTTTGAGACAAGCCTGGCCAAAATGGTGAAACCCCATCTCAACTAAAAATACAAAAACACTTGGCATGGTGGTGGGCACCTATGATCCCAGCTACTTGGGGGGCTGAAGCAGAATTGCTTGAACCCAGGAGGCAGGGGTTGCAATAAGCCAAGATCACACACTGGCACTCCATCCTGGGTGACAAGAGCAAGACTTCATCTCAAAAGAAAAAAAAGAAAAAGAAAAGAAAATATTAAAGATTTTGTAAGCACATAAGAAAATATTAACTTGGGATTGTGTTTAAATTTTTTTTCGAATTTCTCAATTCTGAATTACACAACCATCTTTTAAAAGGTTTACTAACCATTTTTGTTTATAAAAATGATGCAACTAAGGTTTTACTCATTGAGTAGCTTAGACTATTTAGAAGAAAATGAAACTGTCATTATAGATTCATTTTTACTCACAAGTGTTAAATAGATTAGAGGCAGAGTGGGAACAGTCTTAGATGTTTTAAATTCACATTTGCAGCCTATTAAGTCAATGTTAGATTATCACTGATAGAAAAAGTTTCCTATAATAAAAACCAATTAAATCTTTTTAAGTGAAAAACTCATCTTTTGGGGAGATAAGAGGACTTGCTTTAAATAGCTGCTCACTGAATATATGTGCACAAAATATCAGAATGATTTTTAGGGGAATACTCACGTATTTCCAAAGAAAAACTGAGATGTTCCCAATCTGTTTGATAGAAGATTTAGGCACTCCTTGGCATCTCTGTATATCTAATAAGTATGAAATTATATCTCAAAAGTAGAAAAGATACTTTAAAACTACCTTTGAGGCTGACATCTCTAGGTAAAATAATTTCTGCTATTTCTCTTGTCCTTTCTCTCTAGGGCCCTTGCTTGGAGAATAATCCAAGTTATACCTGTGCTTCCACTTCTCGGAGGTGGTAGAGGGGAGGCTGTCCTCTGGTCAGGAGAATCCTGTTTAGTGCTCCCCTAGACATTCTTCCAGGCAGAATCAAACTCAAAGGAAAAGGAATTTGTGAAGCAAACCATGGCTTTGTCACAGTCAAGTAATTGTCACTCTCAACCCAGAATGTGTGAAGCTGCAAAAGAGGAGAAAAAAACACTACAAAGATGTTCTTTTATTAAAAGACCACTCAATGTGAGTTTTTCATAAATAATCTTTACATAAAGTGACTTCATACAAATTTTCCGGTTAGAATGACTCAGGATAAAACAAGATTATTTTAAATGTGTGAGTTTTGTTGACTGCTATATCCCAAGCACCCAGAACAAGGCCTGACACATAGCAGGTGCTCGATAAACATTTGGTGAATGAATGAATTGCACCCAATTCTATACTTGGAGCAAAAAGATCCATCTCCCACAAAGAATTTCCAACATGACATTTTCTTTTACTTTGTTGTTTCACATACTAGTTGAATGCCTAAGAGAATCCAGTTTCACAGTAATATGAAGCAATCAAGATTAATATATAAGTAAAATTTTCTCTTAAGACTTTTCTCATAGATTTTCTTCTAAACAGACTATGTATATTTGCAACTAGGCCACTAAAATCCTGTAATATTTAAGAACACTCACCACTGCAGGGAGAAGCTTCTCTTCGAGGAGAGCAATATAAGCCAATGTATCTGCCCCTTGTTTTGCTGAGAGTTCATAATCAGCATTATATTTCTATTAAAAAAATAAAACCAAAGAAACTCAGAAGTCAAAGAATCCCAAAGACAGTAAAACTAATCAAATCAGGATTCGTATTTTTCCTCACAAGTGGCAAACGTGGTATTAAAATGGGGGAAAGAGAAATACAAACACAGTGAAACCTATTGCTTAATGCACATAAAGTTCTTAGCACAGCATCACAGACACAATACGGTCACTAAATGTTATAATTTCTTTATTAACTAGTATTATTTTCATGCTTGTAAATGACCTAGTTCAGTGCATGACATGTAGTACAAACTTAATAAAAGCAACTAAATATTTTTAACAAGAAGGAAGCAGTTCCAATTGGCTGTGTTTCTCCTCATGAAAAAAGAAAAAACCTTCCAATTTATAAAAGTTCAAAATTTTATTGACACGATTTTTTTTTTAAGTACAGTATGGGAAAACCAAGATAACTTTTGCCTTTATATAAAATTTTACATGTTTAAACATTTGGGATACGTAACTCTCATACATTATCGAGCTTTTTAAAAATAAAATAATATAGTTGCTGGTTGGTGGGAACTCAGATGTTGTGCCCAGAACAAAATGTGTACCAACTATGTGACAAAATAGACAATCCTGTCAGTAAGTGTAATAGTGAAAATGGCTAAATCTACTTACATACAAATTTCAATAAGCAAAGTGTATTAAAATATAAATTTGCTCTACCTCATCATATGACTTTCAAATCACAGATACTCATGCTTTGCAGTAGTGATTCTCAAATCTACCAAATCTATTTTTAAATCTACCAAATCTATTTTTAAATCATATCCCGGGTATCTCCAATTGTCTAATGAGTGTGCAAAAAAAAAGCCCAACATGAGGGATCAGTAATCTACCAATCTACTTCTTCTTCAAAGTGAACCACCCACCTGTTTTCTTAAAAAGTTTAGTATTTTTGCTGGCTGAGAAACAATGTTGTCTTCAGTTGTCAAAATTGGTACATCGCCTATAATCAAAAAACAGTTTATATACAAGGACACAGTGTGATTTCCTCTGAAGAGATCCCAATACCCTAAAAACTATAGCAATTGCACATTTAGAGGGGAAAAAAATGAGTAAGCTTGTCTTAGTTTTTTTGCAGTTTCACAAAGAGTGGTTCTAGAGAACATTTTCATTTCTCATAATTTCCAGTGATTTGGCTTGCTCTTTGAGGTATTACTCAGAATGATCAAACCATAAGCAACCAGAGCCAAGGTCACGGTAAGAAACTAAATCCTCAATGTACTCTATAGCTATATAACTCCTAGCTTTAAATGGAAGAAGAAAAAAAAGAGTGCAGAAAGGGGAGTGTAAAGGTTTACACTATACCTCTTGAACCTCTCCAGGTGTTATCTATCACATTGACTTTCAAGGGTGCACCAGAAAATTTGGCATAAGCCTGAAACAGAGTTTGCAATCAAACATTTTAGACGGAGTGCGTAATGCAAATCTTCAGAGCAGCTTTACTGCACAGCCCCATCCCCCAAAGGCAGAAAGCGACTGATACTAAGGCCACATCCCTCCTCGTGATCTCCAGTAGGGACGCGGGCGCCAGCTACCCGGCTTTCGGGGACTTTGCTCCCCAAAAGGTCCTGGGGATGCTGAGTACGAAGGGCGCGCCCCCTGCTTCGGGGTTTCACTCCACCGCCCAGACAGTTTTGTGAGGCGGACAAAACTCGGACCCAAGCCAAGAAGCCTTGACGTTGCCGCCGGCCTTTGGCTGGGGTCACAGGCCAGGTTGGGACTCCGCGGTGGGAGGGAGCCCAGGGCGATGCAGCGTGCAGCAGCCCGGCTCTCCTGGACCCGGTAGCGCAGCGGAAAACTGGGGCAAGTCAGCCTCGCGCCTCTGGCCCCGCCCCTTCTTCCCGCGACCTGGCCCGCGAGGCGGCCTCACCATCACCACCAGAGACTCGCTGTGAACCGATGGGAGCCCCCAGCCGCCTCCCCAACAACTGAGCTCCAAGGGGGCCGCCATCTTGCGTGGGTCGATCTGTACTATCCCGGAAGTACTTTACCGCCTAATTTCCGGCACGTGGAAAGGCGGGGGCGTGGCGAAGAGAGAAGAAGGGCAATTTGGGGGAAGAGAACGACTGGAGGGATTAAAAAGCACTCTTAGGAGCAGCTTGACCTAGAGGGTAAGAGTCCTGGGCCTTAAGTCAGACAGACCCATCAGTAATTCTTCAAATATTAATATTTATTAGATCTCTAGAGTGTTCCAAAACCTTTGAACATTCAATCTGTGTGAGGCCTAAATTAACGTGCTTGTAAAATAGGGATGACCGTATTTACAAGATTGTGGTGTTTGAAATGACATGGAGGGGAAGAACTTGGCACAAAGGAGGCACTCAGTAATTGTTCAACCCCTCTCCCATATATGTGGCCTCTGCCTGCCTTTCCATCTCAATCTTAGTTCTCACCCTAATGTTCACTGGCACCACCCTGCTTAAAAATTAACACTATTCCTGAACGTTGTCAGGTAAATTCTGCCTGTGAGGTTTGTTTCCGAGGATAAAATGAAGAAACTGAGGCCAGCACCAAAATAATTCAATGCAAGGGAATTTATTCAGGCTCCGGGGTGAGGTTCTGTGGTCCGGACAGGAGGGGCCGGAGAAGTTGCACAGACTCTTCTTAGACAGGGGGTTTTTATAGTGAGTTTATTTTTAGACAGTGAGTCTATTTTTAGACAAGGGGTGTTTATAGGGAGTGAAACAGCTTGATTGGTTGTGGGAGAGCAAGACTGCTATTGGGTAAGTTACAAGTCTTGACCTAGGACTTGGCTTGTTAAAACTCCTCTGCTATTGGTTGTTAAGGCTTAGCTGCTATTGGTTGTTAGGGCTTAGCTGCTATTGGTTATTAAGAAGCTATGGTTGCAGCACTTTGTCTGCATACTGGGCTTTTTTTTTTTTTTTTTTTTTTAAGACTAGTCAAGTGCAGTAGTGAGCATACTGGGCTTTTTAAGAGAAGACCAGGCTGTGCGAGCAAGGGAGAAGGGAACATGCCCGAGCATACGTGAGCTTGCTCGGAGCATGCCTGAGCTTGCTCCGGGCTTGTAGAAGGGAAAAAAGGGGCGGGGGGTGGGGGTGGGGGTGGGTGGGGTGCGTCCCAGCTCCCAGCAAGGCAACCGGCCTTACACTGCCTACCTTCAGTGCTGCTTCTTTAATCTGGAATATCTTTCTTCCCTATGCAACTGCTCCCTGGAAAATGAGCTTAACTCACCTTCCCTGTGATGCATTTCCAAAGTTAGGCTCTCTGGGTTCCTGCAGCCCCTTGTGCATACTTAATAGCTTCTCTCTCTAGCTACAGACCTTTTGCCTTTCACAGAAGAGGGCTAGCTTCGAGGTGTGGGACCTGTGCAGTCACACAAGGCTCCGTGCTTAAAAGGGCTCCTCATTTGGCTGATGCTCTTCCATCACTCTGGAAGTTCTTAAGTTTTGAACAGGGGGCTCTATTTTTATTTGGGACTGGGCCCAGTAAATCATGAAGCCAGTCATATTTATGGGCCTAATGAGCACGGACTAAATGTTTCTTAACATTAAACCTGACAATTTGTCAGAAAAACCATTAAAGAGGAAATTTGAGTCTTGGAAATGCTATGATCCAAGCATATGACTGGGTATCAAGAGTTAGAACTTTGGTGCTGGGTCTTTTTTCTAGAAGATGCAGTAGTCCTTCTGGGATACCCTCCCAGTCATGCCTCTGAGTTCTTTCCTTTTCTCTATCCCACGGAGATGGTCAGGTCTCCTTAAACAACTAAAACTCAAAAGAAACCTCTACAACTTTTCATAAAATTATTCAACAAATATTTCCTAGGCATTCCCTTACTGTTTACATAGTCATCTAAATTACCCTGCCAGCCTGCTGAAGTCTTTTTTACATGTTTCAAAAACAAGGGTTCTTAGAAATGAGAGATATGTCAGAGATGAGAATTCATTAATAATAACTGTATAACTGGGAAATGCTTAACATATGTACCATTAAAACTAAATATCAAAACATTTATTGAGCAGCTCCTGTCTAAGACATTATAAGGCTCTGGAACAATGCAGAGATATATAAAATATGAATTCTGTCCTCAGGAGTTTACAGTGCACAAAGGAGACATACACACAGCAAGGTGTAACAAGTCAGATAATCACGAGTGGGGTTAGAAATAGAAGTAAAATACTACAGAAGCACAAAGGAGGGACAGTGCATCCTCTGTGTGATCAGTGGAGACTGTCTGTTGAGTCTTCAGTATAAAGAAAGTAATTCAACTTTCAGATTCAAGTAATGGAACCTCCCTGTTTTGAGCATTAAAAATGCCAAGCCATAGACTGACAAAGGCAAGGCAGGGGAAAGTTCCTAAGATGTAAAGCTCAGAGTCCATATACTACAATGAGGCATTTAAAACAGTCATACAGAAAGAATGTGGATCTCCTGAGTCTTGTTTGTAGCAGGACTGAGAGAAATGGATGAACATTCTTAGTGGACATATAACACAATTACTCAATTTGGACTTTTCCCGTACGGCTGCTGCTACATACAGTGATTTCATTTGCATTAAAGAGAAATTAAATCTCTTCCCTTAGTGTTGAATTAAGACAGAATAGCATGCCATTGCATCTGATGAAAGAATCCTTACACACAGGTTTATTAGTGCATAGTTAATAGCAATCTTTTATTGCTGCAGTTCCTCCCGAGAGTCTGTATCTGTTAGATTGAATTTAAAAACTCTAACATAGCTGATTGCACAAACAGCCTGAATACTGTTCCAGAGAACCGCACAGAAAACTGAAACCTTCAGAAATTATGCCTGGTATGGGTAGTTGGCTCCTATGCGTTTTCCTGGCTGCTAAAGAGTATTGTTCAGAGTTCATCAAAGTCATAATTTCAGATTCCTACTGGGAAGAATACGATCTGCAAGACATCCATGTATGTGTGGGATGGCCTGAATCACAGCTTTATAATGAGTATCCCAGACAATGTTTTCCCCAAAAAAGAAATCTTATTTTTCAAAAGATGATCATTAAAAATGGTTTTATTTGATGATAGTTATCTGAACTCAGGCACTCTGACCTTGGCATCCATTCCTGTCCTTTGTGTGTTTCTTAACTTGGGAGCCATGGTGCAAGGTTTGTTAGGCTCTTTTTGTCTGAGTGATTAAGAACCTGGGAAATGGTGCTGTTGGGAAAGATGAAAGATTTATGACAAGTGATGGTGCAGTATTTGGTCCCTTATGGGAAAATTTTAGAGTCTTAAATATCCCTTTGAACTTGAAGACTGTAATTTGTGTTCAGATATAAAATCTTTAAGGAGAAAAAAGAACAAACACGGAATACAAGTCAAGAGAGCTAAGTTCTTGACTTGGCCTTTGATTAGCCATAATCACTTGAGCCAATCATTTTACATTGATTCCTCTGCTTGTTCATTTATAAAGCAAAGGTTCTTTTATCTCAGACCCTATCATTTTATGTGTAATGAACATTTAATAATTTCTGAACATTTAATAATTTGTGGAGCAATATCTAAATACTAGAAGTTGTTTCAAGTATCTAACATAACTTACTCGATCTCCATAATAACTCCATGACACAGGTACCTTCCTAAGGTTAACTGACATCTTTGTGTCTCTCCTTGAAAATAGAAGAAAATATCAGTACCCATATAGCCAGTAGATGGTAGAATCAGGATTTGAAACCTGGCAGTTTTGGTTCAGTTTATACTATTAACCACTGTGTCATATTGCCTCATGTAGCCTCCTAAGTAGTCCATTAAAAAGTCCAGTTTCCCTCAAAGTGAAGATATCAATGCCATGATGTTACCGTTATTACTTATGTAAATAATATTTATTTAGTATTATACCATTAAACAAATTCATTAAGCAGCTTCTGTATGCCTAGCATACTGCAAGGCTGTCAGGGAATAAAAACATATGTTCGCAGCTGGGCACAGTGGCTCACGCCTGTAATCCCAGCACTCTGGGAGGCCAAGGTGGGCAGATCACAAGGTGAGGAGTTCAAGACCAGCCTGGCCAATGTGGTGAAACTCCATCTCTACTAAAAATACAAAAAATTAGCCAGGCATGGCGGTGCATACCTGTAATCGCAGCTACTCAGGAAGCTGAGACAGGAGAATTGCTTGAACCCAGGAGGCAGAAGTTATAGTTAGCAGAGATCACGCCATTGCACTCCAGCCCGGGTGCCAGAGCAAGACTCCATCTCAAAAACAAAAACAAAAACAAAACTCATGTTCTCCTATAATCCTAGCACTTTGAGAGGAGGATTGCTTGAGCTCAGGAGTTCAAGACAAGCTTGGGCAACGTGATGAACACTTGTCTCAACAAAAACACAAAAATTAGCTGGGCACGATGGTGTGTGCCTATAGTCTCAGCTACTCGGAAGTTTGAGGTGAGAGGATCACTTGAGCCCAGGAGGAGTAGATTGCAGTTAGCTGTAATTGCAAAAACTTATGTTCAAGCTTTAAGAAGCACAGTTGATGAAACAAGGCCAACATATTGAACGATCTAGAGACTATTAGGAAGTACCATTTTGTCAAGAATACAAGTCTAATATGATTTTAGACAAAGGCCTTAATGTAGTGCAATGCTTGGCAAAGGCCTTATGAAATAAGTAAGATGCTAGCTGATCTCGAATGGTGGGTACGTTGCATTTAGATTGGCACAGAGTAAGGTATTGCATGTGGGCTATGCTACCTGAGTGAAGGCATAGAAATGGGACTGACTATGGCAAGGAATCTGAAGATGAATAAATGACTGCTAGGTTTGGTTATAAGCTGGAAGCTGCTCAGGGGAGTATTGATTGACTAACTTGAGAACAAGAATTGGAAGGCATGGGAATTTGTAGTTTTGAGAAAGTAAAGAAGACAAGTAAAAGTCCAAATACGATGTTAGTGGGTTTACATAGTCAAGGATGGGAGGTAGACAGCTAGTATTACATGGACATTATAAGAAGAAGCATTTTATAAACCCATAAAGTGTATTAAACAAAGTAAAAATATGGTAGAAAATGAAGAGAAAATGCTGAATATTATTGGAGGAAGGTCACTTGACACCCTTCAACTGAGTATTTTTTATAGAGGAGGTTGTTAGAAATCCAGTGGCCAGGGATTACTGTTAAAAAGGATATAAACAATAAGAACAGGTATAAGAGCATGCAGAATAGGACAGATGAAGGAAGAGGAGAAATCGGACAGGAGTGAAAGACTTAAGAAAGTTTTTGAAAGAGATGACAGGGTGACACTAAACACATATAAAGACAAAATCAGCTGTTAGTGAGTAAAAGCCTGAAGATGCTGGAGAGAAGGATGGGATCCTAGGAATTGCCCTAAGAGTTGAGGCTGAGATCTGGAGATTGAGCGGCGGGGCTGGCATTGAAAATGAGAGACATGTTGTCATGCTGACACTAGAGGAAATTTCAAGGGGAACTATGGGATGCTGAGTAGATCAAATCAGTTACCTTCAAATTTCCCTATTACATTATCAAAAGTGCCTGAGATAAAGAGATTGAGGCTTTAAAAAGACAGCTGGGCACGGTGGCTCAAACCTATAATTCCCAACACTTTGGGAGGCCAAGGCAGGCAGACCACTTGAGAATCACTTGAGGTCAGGAGTTCCAGACCAGCCTGGCCAACATGCTAAAACATGGTCTCCACTAAAACAAACAAAACAAAACAAAAAACAAAATTAGCTGGACATGGTGGCACATGCCTGTAATCCCAGCTACTCAGGAAACTGAGGCAGGAGAATCACTTGAACCCAGGTAGCAGAGGCTGCAGTGAGCTGAGATCGTGCCACCGCACTCCCGCCTGGGTGACAGAGTGACTCTGTCTCAAAAAAAAAAAAAAAGACAGGGAACAATTTAGACACCATACTGGGGGTTAGTAAAAAGTAAATGGGAGCATTGCTGACAGTGGTAAAGGTCAAATGTAAGTTAGTATGAAGGAGATAAATCACGGGAGAGCTATAGGCAGGCTAATGATTAGATGCCTCTTTAAACAGATATTCTTTAAATATTCATTCAGTTTTTAAAATGAAAATGAGGTTGGCCCCAGAATGTAACAAGATCAATTTATATGTTACCAATTATGTTAAAAGTTTTATTTGGAAATCTGGATTTTAGTATCACTTAAAAGTTGGTCCTGAGGATAATAGAAAAGGGATGGGACCGTAGGAGTTGCCCCAGCAATTGAAAGAGGATGAACTCTGTGGCTTCAGCTTGATGGGGGCTAAGCCATCCTGACATCTAGCTAAATTTGTACAGTTGTGTGGCTTCCTCTACCAGAATCATAAAAATCCCACTTCATGTATTCATTTGATAGCTATGTGAAGGTGATTAGGCAGTGATATGTACTGATAGGGATTCATTTTGCTCCTCCAGCATAGTTAACCTGCTGTCTTTTGTATGAAAAAGAGTTATATGAAACAAAAATGATAATATCATCTGACATGGTGCTCAATTTTCGTTGAGTTGTTGAGGAAATAGGACAATTATACTTAAAAAGTGAGGTTGGTAAAGGGTCCTAGTTGGAAATATGGACCTTATAATGGAGATAAATAATGGAAATAATGGAAGCCTTATTTCTACGCTTCACTCAAAGTGGTAAAACCTAATATACCAAAAGACTGTGATGTTATATATGTATGTTGTAATACTGAGAGTAACCACTAAGAGAACTTTACAAGTGATATACTCAAAAATACTAAATAAATCAAAATAATTTTTTTTTAAAGTCCAAGTAACCCACAAGAAGGCAAGGGGCCAGCAGGGGAGTGATAGGGTGGTGGTAGAGAGGTAGTCAGAGAAATGAGAAGTTGCTAATAAACAGAAAACAGGTAACAAAATGGTAGGTTTAAATCCTAAAATACCAAGACTTATTCTAAATGTAAAATTGATCTCAATACAGCAATTAAAAGACAGAAATTGGCAGACCGGATAAAAAAACCTAAGCCAAATATATGCTGTCCATCAGAAACTTCCTTCAAACATGACACTGGTAGATGGAACCTAAAAGGATGGAAAAGTTATACCATGCAAACATTGATCAGGAATAAAAACAGTAGTATGTGTATACACTGAGATATATATGTATATATATCAGATCAAATAGACTTCAGAGAAAAAAATTACTAGGGACAAGAAGGACACTACATAATGATAAATGGATCAGTCCACAAGAAGACATTTTAATCCCAATTGTGTGGAACAAACAGCAATGCTTCAAAATACATGAAGCCAAAACTGATGGAGGTGAAAGAAGAAATACACCAATCCATAATTATAACATATAAGCTATAGTTATACCTGACACTCAGCAATTGATAGAACTACTGGACAAAAAATAAGCAAAGATATAGGTGAATTAAACAACGGGATCTAGTAGACATTTATAGAATGCTTCACCCAACAACAGAACATACATTATTTTTAAAAGCCTATATAACATTCACCAAAGTAGGCTATTGTGAATCATAAAGCAAACCTCAACCAAAGTTTTTAATGAAATCATACAGAATATATTACTTGACTGTGCTAGAATTAAACTAGAAATCAATAACAGAAAGACAACAGTAAAATCTCTAAAAACTTGGAAATTAAACAACATAATTCTAAGTAATCAGTGGGTCAGAGAGGAAGTGTCAACAGAAAAGAAATATATACAATGGATAATAAAAATACAACATATCCTATTAAGAGAATGACAAGGAGCCACAGACTGGGAGAAAAAATTTGCAAAACATATCTGTTAAAGAACTTGGGTCCAAAATATACAAAGAACTCTTAAAACTAACAACAAGAAAACAACCCAATTTAAAAATAAGAAAAAGATGTAAAGAAACACCTCACCAAAGAGAATATATTCATGGAAACAAACATATTAAAATAAGCACTCTGGCCTTGTTTAGCTGAAGAAAAGAAAATAGGCTCAATATTATTTGTCATTAGGGAATTACAAATTAAAACAACAAAGATACCAGTATACACCTATTAGAATGGCTGAAATTTAAAAAATTGACAAGACTAACTACTTTGCAAGGATATGGAGCAATAGGAACTCTCATTCGTTGCTGGTGGGAATGCAAAACTCTGCAAGACAATTTGACAGTATCTTCCAAAGCTAATCATTGTCTTGCCATATGTTGTGAGTTCATTTCCCCTGCCCAAAACTTACGTTGAAATCCTAACCTCCCAGTACCTGTGAATGTGACCTTATTTGGAAATAGGGTCTTTGCAGATATAATCAAGTTAGGATAAAATCATACTGGATTAGTATGGGCTCCAAATCCATTGATTGGTGACTTATATGGTTTGGATTTGTGTCCCTGCCCAAATCACATGTCAAATTGTACTCCCCAATGTTGGAAGAGTGGCCTAGCGGGAGGTGATTGGATCAAGGGGAAATTCTCCCCTTGCTATTCTCATGATAACGAGTTCTCATGAGTCCTGGTTGTTTGAACGTGTCCCCTTCTCTCTCTTCCTCCTGCTCCAGCTGCATAGGACGTGCCTGCTTTCCCTTCACCTTCCGCCATGATTGAAAGTTTCCTGAGGTCTCCTCAGCTATGTTTCCTGTACAGCCTGTGGAACTGTGAGCCAATTAAACCTCTTTCCTTCATAAATTACCCAGTTTCAGGAATTCCTTTATAGCAGTGTGATTACAGCCTAATACGGTGACCTTACAAAGAAAAAGAGACATAGAGACACAGACATAGACACAGACCCAAAATTGGTGAGATCTGAAGGAACTCTGTGGTTTATACCAATGTCATTTTCCTGGTTTTAATATCATGCAGTCGTTACAGTAGATGTTACAATTGGGGGAAACATCCCTGTACATTTATTTTACAACTTCCTGTGAGTCTATACTTAATTGAAACGATGTTTTTAAAAAGAATTAAAGGTAATGTAATGGCATGTGATGCAAAAAATGGGCATATGAAATAACCAGAACATTCAACCAGATGGCACCTAAAAACGTGGACCATCTTCCTTCATGGAACTTTGTATTTCGGACATCTTTTCATCAGCAAGACCATGCCATTTAAATGTTTTCTGAGAAGTGGTGCTGAGCTGTGTTCAGTGGCCACATGGCCACATGGCTGTCTAGAATCAGTAACAATGAATAAGGATGGACAGCCAGGATTAAAGATGCTCTCCAGGAAATCATCTCAGAGCTGGGTAACCCCCCATACCACTGGGATTCAGTTAACCTTGGAAATCACTGGAATCCTCAATATAATTTACAAACAATGCAACATTCTCTATTTTGGCTGAAGATACATTTCAAAATTTTCTTTAAGAAAAAAAAAGCAATGTATTAAAATGGTTTGTTTCACTGTATATAGCTCTCATTTCCATCCTAGGGATGAGACAATAAGGCTATTGTGAATAAGCATAATTTATATGACTTTTTTTCTGTTTGTTGGCATGGATAATCAAGTGACCTTCAACTTTCATTCAAGGTTAACCATGGCACTGAAATACACACACACACCCACACACACACACACACACACACACACACACACACATATTTTGCTGAATCCATAGTTCTTACAGCTATGTTACTAAAATTAAAGGGCTATGGCATAATACGAATTACTATAATTTTAAACCCACTGGCAGAGTTTTTAGCTTATTCATTTCTTATACTATCCCTGTGAGGAATAATTGTATCAAGCTTTATTTGTTTACACCAAATGGGAAAATACAGGTATATTTATTCATATTTCCTCCCTTGGATTAGCCAAGTCTACTAGGGAGCAAAAGTACTAAATTCACATGCCTCCTTTTTTATGGTAATAATTGAAAAGTTATAGATATGATCCCATTTTCTGAAATGTTTAAAAATGAATATATAAAATGGTCTTAGTTATTTTCAGAACTTGTCATTATATGTATTGTTTAATTTATAGGGAGTTATATTACTTTTCCAGATTAATAGGCTACCATAGATAATGAAGAACAAATAAATCCTGTCTTGTGAAATGCTGCCATCTTAAAATTTGCCTAAGGAAAGATTCACTATTGGAGGATTCTTTGCTTTATACGTAAATTGCTTTAAACAGCACCCTCTCCTAGCATTTAAAAATAGTCCATATATAAGAGTTCTCTCAATCCGCAATCATATCAGTTGTGTAAAATGAGATATATCTGGTCTGATACCTCAATTTATGGAACTTCCTCTTGAAATGTCAACCATTATTCACATCAGTGCTTTAAATGCCATCTAAGCAGACTAAAAGAAATTAGTGTACATTTTGAGTAATGGAAGTGACTTTGGAGGAGGAAAGAACAAGGTCCAATGAGTCTGAAATGGTGTTTACAGCTAGGTATTGCTCATAGCTTTTGGGACTGTCTTGCTTCGCCTGTTCATCAAGGTGCTGAGGCAACATTAAAATCAACCCAGGAAGTATACTGAGTAGGTATATGGGAGAATGGCATATTTGTTGACTTCTTGATAAAATGTTTCAGTATGTAAATACTTGTAAATTATTATTAATTTGTATTACTGTACTTACATCATGATTACCCCTGCATAAAGCTGCACATTTATTTTCTATTTCAAATGCAAGGACTAACTCTTATATCCCCCAGAGCATTTAATAGGCACATAATAGATACTTATAGTTGATGGACACAAAACATACTCAGTTATTAAAAGAATAGAACTTTTATTGCTTCTTCAGTTTCGGATGTCTCAAAGTTACCCTTTTCTTTTTACCACAAAGCCCACCACTTTTTTACCACAAAGACAGGTGGTTTCCTATCTTTCCATTGCATTTCTTTCTCCCACGTCTACCCAGTAACTAGAGCCTTCCTCCTTTTGCTGACCCCTGACTACAAGGCATTTCTGTCTTTTGGCTTCCCAGTATGTCATGCCTTCTGTTATTGCCACCACAGCCTTCCACTCCCCAGCTCTCATTTCCATCCTAGGGATGGGGCAATAAGGCTATTGTGAATAAGCATAATTTGTATGCCTTTTTTTCTGTTTGTTGGCATGGATGATCAAGTGACTCTCAACTTTCATTCAAGGTTAACTGTAGCACTGAAAACCGAAAGGTTAAGAGGAGAGTGAACAAATCAAGTCCAGAGGTGTATTTCCAGTGTGGAACAGTGACTCAGTGTGAATATCCAGGAGTGAAGCTTCCAAGAAAGCGTATGTGTGTGCACTGGTGAGGGGAAGAAGGGTTACAGGCAGGAATTGTGGTAGAAGCTTCCTGAGGCCAAAGGAGACATTCCCAGAGGGTCTCTATTCTAAAGAAAAGATTCTCTCTCTTTTCTCTGATTCTTTTTATATGCAGATGTCTTCATTATGCATTTGGGCCTGTTTTTAAAACAGCATAGTTTTAGATTTATTCTTCAGGATAACTTGTACCTATGGACATGGTCAACAACTTAAAAAAATTAAGAGAGACCGGTTGACTCTGAATAAAACTTCTCACCTGGTCCATGAGCATCTTCTCTTTATTTGGATTTCATAAGCCAAATGATATCTTAAAATTGGCAAATATAGTTACACTTTTGTTGAACATGCTTTTCTCCAGAAAATGTTATGAGTACAAAAATGACATCTAGAGGTGACTGTCAATATGTCTTTTCTTTGCACATGCTACATATTTGTTGCCATGTTGTAGAAATATTTTAGGAGAAGTTTGGGTAACAGAACTAGCAGGGGCATTTATTGAATTCTTCCTCACAATAACTAAAGGGATAGTATTATACTTGTTTTGCAGATACAAACCTCTCAATCCAACTAATATTTTTGAGTTTACTAAATGCTGGCACCAGTGATACCAAGATCAATCAGATGTAGCTGTTGTTACTGAATGGCATATATGGGGAGATAAACAGAATAATGTCCACTCTGTGTGGTGAGTGCTATGGGGGATCAGTTAAGGGTTATAAGGTTATAGAAGAGGGATCATTCACCCATCTGCAGAGGGCTTGGGGATGAAACAGTGTCAGGAAAGCACTCCTGGAGGAGGTGTACCAGGTGAGATGTTCCAGACAGAAAGCAACTGAAGTAAAGACATGGAATAGAGCAGTAGTATATTGTGGTCTGAGAACGACGTGTAATTCAGCATTTCAGGAGGAAAAAGTGAATGGTAGATAATGATGAGAAATAAGACCACAGATACAGACATGGACACAGGCCTTTTTAGCCACACTACGAATTCGCAGTTGGAGACACCAAGGGTAAATATCTTGTTTCAAAAAGTGATGACATGAGGATTTTTACCCAGTTCTGTCTCCAAAGCCATGATTTTTACATTAAACCACATTTACTTAATAGACATTCTTCAAATTAACCATTTACCAAAGATCTAAATAAGTTATAAGAAAAAAAAGAATACTATTTGGAAAATTCTTAAAAGCATTGTTTGGAAAAAGCCAGTGTAATATCTCTGTTTTCAATTTGAACTTTGAGTCTAATGATTAGACATTTTATAGTGTCATATTTTATACCATACCATGTACTCTGTTTTTGTTAACTATCATTAATAGTGAAATGGCAAACTGACCAGCATCTAATACTGGGGTTACACTGGTGGGTACTCCACAACAGGCGTTGTTCTTTGGGTATCCAACCATTACCTTTAGTAGCTGCCAGACTAAAATGTGAATCCAAAGCCGGACTACCTCAAGGGCACCTCTACCAAGACACATTTCTGGGCCTGATGAAAGCAGAGGTTTCTCCCAGTCCTAGCATTGGAGATTGACATACCCTCAATGGATGTCAGGGGAGACCCAGTCACTAAGGATGACTCTCCTGCCCCTAACCCATTAGCATGTCCCAAAAAGAAACAGGAGACCAAAGACCTTTGCCTTGTATAATAGTCATGCTACCTCAGAAAAGCTGGGAAGTCCCCTCTCAGTGACCTCATGCTCTATCCTAATGTGAACGATGTTCATGCTTTTTCATCAGATCTTTTAAATAGAAAGGATACAGACAAAGTCAACTATAATCACTTGGTGCAGAGCAGAGTGCAGAGAGAGAGAACATTTCATATTCAAGAAGAAATTGTCCAGGCAGTAAATTTCGTTGTGGTGAGTCCTGTAATTGGAGATAGTAGAGAAATACTGGACAGCTGAGGAAACTCCAGAAGGAAAAAAAAAAAAATAGAAAAACCTAAGAACAAAATAAAAGAGCCTAAAATTTACACAGAATCAGAAAAAGACTTCTGAACAAAATAACACTGATGGTACTAGGAAGCTTACTTATTATATACCCCCGACAGCAAGAGGTAGGTAGAGGAACTGTTATTTCAGAGGAAGTTCATTTGAAAGAAAAAAAAACATTTTGTCTTTCTCTTTAAAATTTTAACAAATTCCCTGATTCTTAACCAAACAGGGAATGTAATTTTTTTCACTAAGAACCATCGTGCTTTCTTAAAATTCATCTTATGGTCTGTCACAGGTGAGTGTGTGGCAAGTGGAGTATTGTGGTTAACTCCTGGGATGAAGAGGGATTAGGGGAATCGATATTATCAGGAGAGGGATATAGAAGAGGCTTCAGTAATTTCCAGTTTGAATACTGCAAACATTAGTTGAGTCATAGGAACTAATGTTTCTTGAGTTATTCCTTATACCTTTATAAATGCCTAAATACTACAAATATTTCATAAACTTTTAAAAGTGCATTGGAGGTTCAGGCAATATTTATGGAAACAAGAGAAGGAGCAAGAAAGAGATCAGAGAAGCCGAGGATGAGAGGAAGAGGAGAAATAAGCAGGGAGAGAGAGAAAGAGAAAGAATGGTTTTGAACCTAGTGAACTTTTGGAAGGGTTAGGTTAAAGATCACACCATGCTGTTTGCCCTATCAGTTCTTGCTCTGATTGAATAGTTCTCTACCCATTTCTCACCAAATGGCTCAAGCAGCTGCCATGGTATTCTCATCTCTACAACCCAGCCACAGAACAGCTCCAGCCAACATAAAACAGTTCTTCCAGCAGAAAAAAAGTAGAAAAAGAGGAACTGCAATTCCCTCAAGAAGAAAAGAAAAAACAATGAGTATGTAGGTATGAATGAACCTAAAGCAGCTCTAAACTATTCCCCTTTGGGACAGAAGCAGATGCCTTTGCCAAATTCAAAATGAAATCCTATATCCCTGCAGACTCCTTTCTTGTGTTACTGAATAATTTACACGCAAGTTGTCTGCATAGTTAATCGTCCTCTATAGCATCTGGCATTTATCATCAAAAGCAGCTTGTTGAGAGGTTCTGGAGAAGCTCTTCATGTTCCTGGAGTTTAAAGATTCTTCTGCAAGTCTGTTTCTTTAAAAGCTAAAAGTGCAGCTCAGCACAGGGAGGAGGTGGTAGGAAGTAGTAGGAAGGGTCATTCATACTTGGGAGGCTCCTAATGCGGCCTGCGTGATTCAGGGCCAGTGAGGTGAATATAAAGGGAACTAAGCATTACAGCTAAAAGAGCTCCGAAAATCCAGTCAGCTTCCTCAGTTTCCACATGTGACAGTAGCATTTGCAGGGAACTCATCCACCATGACTGAGCTGAAACTGGAAGCCAGGTTTTTTCAAGCCTCATTCAGGGTTGACTTAGGGTGTTGGGTTTTTCCCCCAAAATGGAGAAAATGGAAAATTTTAGATTATCCATGTTAGAGGGATGATAAATATGTGTAAACGATATTGTTCAGTTCCTGTGAGTGGGACCAGCACCACGTCGGACTGGCCTAGGAAAGTCAGGATTCTGCCTTCCAGGTAGGCGCTTCCACATGTTGCTGACATGGAACATCTCTGTGTTCATTCTGGAGATGCAATCTGGGTCCCACAGACTCAGACCTTTGCAGGACATTAGGGTACCCCTTGCTTCTCATCTGCTGTAGTCTTCCCGCCACTGTGGCCTACGGGTTTGATTTAGAAATTCAGAAAAGACTGGAAGGGAACAAATAGATGAAAGATTAGAGAAGTGTTTACCCACTGGGGCAAAGCCACAACTTTTAATATTATTTAGCTCTTACTATTAATCTAAATTTCAAATAGTTTTTTATTCTTTCACTTACCATGTGTAACTTTCACTTTTCACTTACACATAGCAAGTGAAAGAATAAAAAACAATTTATTTATTTATTTTTTATTTTATTTTATTTTTTGAGACAAAGTCTCACTCTGTCACCCAGGGCACAATCTTGGCTCACTGCAACCTCCACCTCCTGGGTTCAAGTGCATCTCCTGCCTCAGCCTCCTGAGTAGCTAGGATTATAGGCACCCGCCACCATGCCTGGCTAATTTTTGTATTTTTAGTAGAGACGGGGTTTCTCCATGTTGCCCAGGCTGGTCTCAAACTCCTGACCTTAGGTGATCGACCCATCTTGGCCTCCCAAAGTCCTGGGATTATAGGCGTGGGCTACCAGACCCAGCCAAAAAAAAAAAAAAAATTAAAATTTAGAATAATAGTAAGAGCTCAGAAGATGACAGTAACTAAACAAAGTTCACACAGAGAAGTGGCCCTTGATATACCTTGGGACAGGGTGGGTTTTCCTTAATGTTTTTCTTAGCTCCTTTTATGAGTGTTTTATTTTAGTGCCTTAATGCTACTGAACAGAAAATTCAGAAAACATTGTAAATGTCTTCATTTTTACTATAATATTCTCCAGCTTTTCATACACTGGCAGAAATAGATTATGGATTTCTCAAGGTTTTAGCAGCTTCTTATTTCCATGCGTAATACAAATAAGTATAGTTAAAGGTTAATTTCATTAGCAAATTTGCAGTTATCTGAATTAAGTGTACTTCAAATTTAATTTACAAGATCTGAAAAGTTTGTGAATAAGTTAATTCATTTCTAATGTATTTTAATATACCCAAACCACAAAGTATCTTAAACTTTGTAAAAAGAGTGTGCACAGAGGAATGAGCACTAGATATGAATTCTAGAGAACTGGGGTCCAGGCTCTGCCATGTATTGGCCTGAGCAGTTCATTTAATGTCCCTGAGTCTCGGTATCCTGTTTTATATAAAGGGGACCTGATCCCTCTTCTCCCTGGCTGGCAGAGCACTGTGAGACTCTGGAGAAATGACATATGTTAGAGACATTTATAACCTGGAACATGGTGCACAGTATGTTTTGTTTGTGGCATTGCTTTTAAAGTAAAGCATGTATTATAGTTTTCCTGAAAAGTAATGATTTCCAGAAAAGGAACTGAGAAATTATTATACTCTCATAAAATATGGAGATTTTCTTCCTCCAGGTTGGTCAACTTCCCTCTTGATATGGTTTGGCTTTGTGTCCCTACCCAGATCTCATCTTGAATCGTACTTGCATAATTCCCACATGCTGTAGGAGGGACCTGGTGGGAGATCATAGAATCACAGGGGCGGTTTCCTTCATACTGTTTTCGTGGTAGTAAATAAGTCTCTCAAGATCTAATGGTTTTATCAGGGGTTTCCGCTTTTGTGTCTTCCTCATTCTCTCTTTGCCTGCTGCCATCCATGTAAGATAGGACTTCCTCCTCCCTGCTTCCACCATGACTGTGAGGCTTCCCCAGCCACGTCTAACTGTAAGTCCAATTAAACCTCTTTCTATTATAAATTGCCCAGTCTCAGGTATGTCTAGCAGCAGCATGAAAATGGACTAATACATCTCTGCTCTAGTTCATTTTGGAACTAGACCTCTTCCCTTTGGTTGTCTTGCCATTCATCGTCAGATTGGACACTTCCCTGCACTGGGTCTCAACATCACCCTGCTGGCAGTCCCACAGGAGTGAAGATGTCTGAAGAGGGAATGGCCCAGAAAGGGAGTCTCAACCATTGCAAGAGCTGGTTTAGAATAAAGGGGGCCGGGTGGATGATGAACGATTACTTAATGGATACAATGTATATTATTTCAGTGACGGATACTCTAAAAGCCCTGACTTTACCAATGTGCAATCTATACATGTAACAAAATTACACTTGTACCCCATATATTTATATAAATCAAAAGGAATTTTTAAAAAGAATAAAGGGGTATGCTGTTCATTCATTTAATAAGCATTTATTGAGCACCAACTATGTGCCAGGCACTCTTGTAGATGCCTGGAGTGCATAAATGAACAAAGTGGACAAAAATTCATTCCCTTCTGGAGTTTACACTCAAGAATATGAGGCCAAGAACATAAAGTCTCAGAAGGATTAGAGAGAAGGAAGAGTGGATGAAGCCCAGTGAACAATAGGACAAAGCTTAGGAGTGTTCCTCCTCATTCATCATTCCATATCCCATAAACGTGCAGACACAGACTTGACCATAATGTGACTAAATGCTAACAGACAGTAATTACGTTTATTTTTTCATAATGAATTTCACAGACATGTACAATAGCATGGTTAAAATAACTGAATTAATTTTATGGTAGTAATTTTTTCCAACTCTCTGATATTTTGTGTCAGCTCCTAGGTGTCTCAGCCATGCCCATCTGTGGTCTGCAGGCCTTAAAAGGGCAGCCTTTGTGTTGCCCAAAGCCAGCGCAGTGGTGCTTCATGCAGGAGCACCCCTGTGCCTCCTGGAATTCGTCTGCAACATGAAGCTAGGTGGCTGGTGTTCATGGCCAGTCCTTGTAAGAAGCAGGCATCCCCACTACTATCCACCATTCGTGTCCTGTCTGCAGGACGTGGCTACTGCTCAGATCCTGGTTCTCACTCAAGTTCTACCTCAAGGCTTGAGCTCTCTCAAGTGGTGCACTTCTTGGGGTCCATCTGCCTCAGGGGTGGAAATTGTGAATAAAACTGAACCCCAGAGAATCAATGAAATGCTAGGTATAAGCCAGTGGCAGAACTTCAACCAGAATGCGGGGCTTCTGACCCCTATCCCTGGGCCCATGCACATACCACACAGTGCTCTGAAATGTCATCGTTTGGGGCATATTGTCACTTTTCTTCTAGTGATGTGGATGGCATGTTGGATTTTGTCTGAGATTGTCAATATCAATTATTCAGATTATTCTCAAATAGTAATTAGTTGGTTTTATTTTGAGAGTAAATAAGGCAATAGATGCTCTTACAAGAAAAGAGAATGAAAGACACTGATTTGTGTATTTGGAGTAAGATCTTACAACAAACTGGGCTTGGATCTGGGACAAATGTGGACAACTTATAGCAGAACATAAAAGCATTAAAAAGTTTGTTAACACATCATATCTGTTTCAATGAAAATTAAATTGGTATAATTTTCAAAGAAGAAACTTATGGTACTTATTAGGGCTTTTTTCATAGTAATATTGTCTTTCTGAAACATAATTAGTTTGTTTATGTGCTACATTAATGTCGAAAAATGGTAAGCAGTTTCCAGCTACAATTAGTGGCTTAAATTAAGATATAAATGTGGGTCTACCAGTGAGAAACTAAGGTAAATGTCTCCATCTAAGGCAGGATTGCCAGATAAAATATAAGAATGCCTGCTTACATTTGAATTTCATATGAATAACAGATAATTTTTTCTTATAAGTAAAAATTTCAAACTTAACCTGGCTTCCCATATTTTTATTTGTTAAGTATGGCAACTGTAGTCTAAAGGACAAAATTTGCTTCCAAATACTGCCCCTGAATAAGATCTAAAGTACAAATGATAGCTAATTAATTTGGAAAATACTTCAGTACAATTTGAAATCTCATGGAGGCAGGGTTCCTCAACATTGACATGATTGATTTTGGGCCAGATAATTCTCTGTTGTGAGGGGCTCTCTTGTACATTGTTCAATGTTTAACAGCATCCCTGGCCTCTACCACCAGATGCCACTAGCATACCCTAGTTGTGACAACCAAAAATGTCTAGACATTGCAAGATGTCTGGTGGGAAGAGGGTCACAAACCATCCCTGAATGAGGACCCCTCTTCTGAGGAAAGAAGCTTATTTATAAGTGCAGAATATGTATTAATATATTTGTAGAAAACCAGCTTGTCCTGATCTTGAAGAAAGAAGAGGAAAGCCATATTTTATGTAGTCTTTATTTTAGAGTATCTTGGGAGAAGCACCAATGGAGGACTGATGGGAAATGGTTGAGGAACTAGAGGTCTGGTAGACATGGGATTGTTCTGCAATCTGATGCTCTATGACTGCAGCTTCTGTTTGCTCCAGCAGCTTTGAGAGGAAAAGGCTGTAGAAAGTACTCATGACATGGCTCAGGTTCCCAATATAGACTTCATCCAAGGCTTTGAAAGAACAGTTAGTACCGAGTCTGCTGATTTCTGGAAAAGGAGTGTTTTATTTGGATAGCAATAACTGAAATTCCAACCTAGACCACCTAGCTGAATAATTACATGTGTGTGTCCAAAAAACAGATTGCCAGGAGATGCATTGAGAATCAGAATAGGAAAACTGTTTACTGTTTGATTTTCAGAAAATAATTCAACAGGGAATTTTGCTAAAGTGTTATTCCTTCTATTTCACCCAAGAAAACATATGAATTTAGTTTGCTGTCTAAACCAAGAAAGTAATGTGATTACACATATTATGGGGAAGTTTTTAAGGAATTAACCTTCAGAGTCTTCGTGGCTCTAATTACTGCTCTTTGGTTGTATAGTGAGAGTCACTAAGCATTCCTTCCTCCAAAGAATTTTCGGCATAATCCTATTTTCCAGTCAAACTCTTCTTGATTGCCAGATTGGAATGAAAAATCAAATCTACTTCCAATGAAGAAAAACTCAAAAAAACAGTGATTCAAACAGGTTTCCAAAGAGAATACATGAACTTCTTATTCTGCCTTTATTAATTGACATCTGCAATTTTACATTTTGTCAGGATAATGCAAAAAAAATTCTTTCGAGTCATTCTAACTAAATTTAGGAGCCAAGTGTCCTAGCTACATTGCTTTTTTAAAAAAAGTTTTGTTAAAGCAGCCGGCTCAGTGGCTCAAGCCTGTACTCCCAGCACTTTGGGAGGAGGAAGCAGGAGGACTGCTTGAAGCCGGGAATTCAAGACTACCCCAGGGAACATAGTGAGACCCCGTTTCTACCCGTGCCCCTGCTCTACACAAAAAAAATGTAGCTGGGTGTACCTGTAGTCCCAGCTACTCAAGAGGCTGAAGCAGGAGGATTGCTTGAACCCAGAAGTTTAAGGCTGCTATAAACCATGATTGGACCACTGCACTGATAAAGCAACTCAGTTCTGGTCTACAGTTTATTCTTTGGATAAACATAATACACAATGCCTAGAGATACAGCAAAAACCCACTACCCTTAAGACAAAGTCCAGAATCCTTACTGCAGTCTATAAGGTCCTAAATTATCTGATTGGAGCAGACTACACTTTCCCCAACTCTTGGGGTATAGGCTAAGGTGCTCTAAGTTAGAGATCAAAAAAATCGAGTGGCTCAAATAAGATCAAAGTTGGTAATTCTCTCACCTACCAAGGTAGAAGTATGCAGTGGTCAGTGGTCCAGAGTTTGTGGGAAGTTTGATCCATGAGGCCATCTAAGTAAGGTACTTTGATCCAAGTACTTTCTATCTTGTTGCTCCCCACTCTTTAAGGCATTCTCCTCTTTCACATGGTCAAAGCTCACTCACCGCTAACCTCTCTCTACAGAAAGGTAGGCAGAGAGACCAGCAAATAGCTTTCTTTTAAATTTGTATTTCAGGGCTGGTCCCCCAGAAAACAGACTCTGAGATGGAGATCAGGGTACAGAAAGTTCATTAGGGGGTACTCTGTGGGTTAACACCCACTAGAGGAAAGGAAGGACACAGAACTGGAAAGATGGAAAAGTTAGGCTGCAGTACAGTCACGACAAGGTCTTGACCCAACTAATATGGAGCATTGAAGCTGAGTGGGTCCCTCAGAGCTGGGATGAGACCAGTTATTGGCTGCAAGCTGCTTCAGGAAAGAGATGTGACCTTGAATGAGATGACTCTTCTTAGCTGAGGCAATTCTCAAAGGGGGCTGTCAGCCAATAGCCTTCCAGCTGGACTGATGGCAGCACAGCAGAGTGTCTGGGACAGGATGTGACCTGGAAATAGCATTGATACGTCTGGCTGTGTCCCCACCCAAATCTCATCTTGAATTCCCACGTGTTGTGGGAGGGATCTGGTGGGAGGTAATTGAATCTTGGGGGCAGGTCTTTCCCATGCTATTCTCATGATAGTGAATAAGTCTCATGAGATCTGACAGTTTTAAAAGGGGGAGTTTCCCTGTACAATGTTTCTCTTTGCCTGCTGCCATCTGTGTAAGATGTGACTTGCTGCTCCTGCCTTCTGTCAGGATTATGAGGCCTCCCCAGCCATATGGAACTGCAAGTCCATTAAACCTCTTTCTTTTGTAAACTGCCTAGTCTCCGGTATGTCTTTAGCAGCAGCATGAGAACAGACTAATACAAGGGTAAACCACTTCCATTCACCCCTCATTATCTAGAATTTCTAGAATGGCCACCATGGCTGCCACAGAGGCTGGAAAATACAGTCTCTAGCTAGGAAGCCCTGTGCCTAGCTAGCAATAAAGGAAGAAAGGAGAAGGGATACTGGGGAGCAATCATAAGAGGGAAGGAAAATCATTGTTTGAAGTTGTTCAGCTTATTGACTGTTTTAGATCAAAAACCACTTCCCATTGAGGGAAGCAACCCACCAAACATAAAGCAGAAAGAGAGCTAAAAATGGGGTAAGAATAACTGAGAATCTACTCATACCCAGTAATATATTTTGAATAGTGAGGACTGCACCAAACTTAGGTAGGCTTCAGAATGAACCAGGGACAACTCCCCAGAGCTCTGCAGGAAGGGGCTCCTAAGGACACACTTTCAACCTGCACCCCCCAAACCCCAAGTCACAAGGACAACTGATATTTAGATGTTTTTCTTCCTAAGACCTGCTACATATCAGAAAAAGTCACTTAAGGTAAAGGATAAAATATACTAAGAAATGATTCCATTTCTTCCAAAAAGAGAAAAAGAAACTCAAATAGTAATTGTGTTGACCCAAGATAGAACTATTAAATGTATCACTTTCTGTTAGTGTTTCTTGGATTTTCAACAAGGAGACCAAAGTATGCTTATTACCTGAATGATGAAATAATCTGTGTACCAAACCCCCATGACATGCAGTTTACCTATATATAACAAACCTGCATGTGTACCTCTGAACCATAAAAGTTAATAAATACAATTTAAAAATAAAAATAAAGGAAGGAGACCAAGAAATGCTTAAGGCCTCACTACCCTCTTTCTGAAGAAAACAGCCAGACCAGCCTCTGTCACTGATTGAACCAGGGATTGGAAACTAACATAAAGCAGCCACCATCTGTAGGATGAACATTAGGATATCAGTAGCCTATGAGAAAACTCTGACTGGTAGTGACAGTGTATGAAGTAGTGCAGTTTATTGAAGCAACCAATGTGTGGGTTATACCCCAAGGTACAGACATTTAGCGTATGAAAAATGTGAAGAAGAGACTTTGAATTGGACAATAGTGAGGAAAATAGCCAAAAAACTGTGGAGTACACTTCTGTTATCTGGAGTCACCATAAGCATAAAACTAAGAGCTTCGTTTATAGCCCTGTATTTCAGTGAGAAAGTGGAAAGAGCACTGGACCAGTGGTCTGGAGAATCAGGTGTTAATCTGAGTCTATCAATCTCTTTGAACCTTATTATGTATAGAAAGGAGAAAAAAGAGTAGCGCTCAATAACTGAGGCCATTTCTTTATAATTTTATTTCATCAATACCAGATTCAGATGAAGCCAAGGTCTCACTAACACTCTTTGCCGGTTGAAATGTGGTGACTCTCAAAAACTTGGAAATGTCACCATTCTTGTAAGAAATCTTTGAGTGGAAACTTTGCATCTTCTAAAATAATTAACATTCAGTACTCAACCTTAGAACATTTTCCAAATTTAGATGAGAAGAGATGAAGCAAGAAAAAAAGGTGTAACCCTATCATACTTTTCCTTTTGGCATTGAAATATCCAATTAGGGGATGGGAAAGTTTTGGTTTCTTTAGTATGAGTTGGTGGCAGCAAGAGCTAAGTAGGGGCTGAGCATCTCAGGTATGGACTTCCCCTAGATGATCCAGGTATCAGGTTTAGCCAAGGTGAGTATGCTCTTGCAGGGCTTGCATGGCCTGGTCACAGTGGGAGACCCTCTATGAAGGCCTACAAGTACCTGGGGAGGTAAGAGGACACCCTCTCAAGTGCTGAAGCCTGTCTCACCTTTGAGGGGGTGAGATTGCCAGTATCCCTATGAACTGTATAATAGGAGGTATAAGTCCATGATCTGGAGCCCATCCCCATGCTTTCTGGAACATTTCCCTCTCTGATAAGAAACCTCCTGATAATACTGTGTTTCACTAGAACAGCATCATCCTCATCATTAGTAAAATGATTGCTGGTTGTCAGTATTCATGGAGAAGGTCCCTGGGGAGGCCAGCTGTTGGAGGGAAGACTGACATGCTGGCTCCCAAGGCGGGTGTTCCTTTCTGTGATGAAGGCACCAGAGACCAGGGTCAGGGCTTCAGTCTCAGAGATGCAGAAACTCTTGTCAGGGCCTGAAAGTGGCTGAAGAATAATAAGCAGACTGCCAGTGTTGTCATTAAAAGGCAAGGTGTCTTTTACGAGGTGAGCATTAGCATCAGCCTGGCAAGCACATTCTTAGACAAACTGCAAGGAAGCCAATTTAACAGAAAGTTGCTTGGCAAGCAACAAGGTGATGTTTAATGGGGTCAGCCGATAATTACCTGATGCATCCATTTCCACCATGTGATTCTATCTGCTCTTGGACCAGAAGGGCTGTCTTTGGGACCAGGAAGACCCTACCATGGACAGTATTCATGCATCCACTGCCAAACTTTGCCTCACTGACTTCTGTCTCACCCATTTCCAAACCTCAGTGACCAATTCCCTTTCTGATTGACATGGTCTTGCCTTAAATGTGCTGATGTCTTTAATCAAGACATTAAAGTCAGGTTTCTTTTCTCTAGAGGATGTGACTTTATACTGTTTTGACCCATTATATGTGCTCAGCTGGCAAAGGGCTATGTCCCTTCATAGCCTAATTCTTGGAGTCACCCCATTGTTGCCTTCCTGCCATATAACACTTACACTGTAGTGTTGAAATGTCATCATGTTTTATTTCATTTCATTTTTATTTTCTGTGTTCTTTTTATGTGTTTCACTGATTTTTTTGAGTGGAATTGGTCTGTGAAAGGATATTATTTTTAGCACAAAATGAATCCAGTGAGACAAAATCTTATAACAAATTCAACTGTTTCATTATATGAAAGCAGGGCAGGTTCTTTACTGATGACAGTTTCTGTTTGAGAGACCAAACTGAGTTCTTCATAAATGATGAGCAAATAATCTACACATATTATTGTGTTTAGGATTACAGTACTGCTGGCCCTAAAAATTGATCAGGGAGGTATTGGAGTGTAAGGTAATATGTTTTTATTCCTACTTTTCATAACAGATTTTGCTTGTCCTGTTAGAGATTTGCACTGCCTGCAGCTACCAAAATCCTCAAGCATAGACAAACTCTTTATAATTCCAACCTTGGATGAACTGCTTCTAAAGGGATAGATTAACCTATACTGCACTCCCTATGCCAACACTAATGAAGAAACCAAAGAGCAAAAGAGTTCCTGCTTCCCAGATTTCAATCTATTTGCTTTAATCATTTTATATTTATTTATTGATCTATTCAATTATATTTGCATTCCTACTTAATTTTTTCCAAAGCATTTAAGACAGATGATAAGAACACAATATTAAAAAAATCAGGATCAAGAAAAATAAGAAATAGATGACAAAGATACGAGGAGGAATTAGAAAGATATATAGAATGCCAGTTCCTACATAATTATTTAAATGGAGGCCAATGTTCAAGCTGGGCTTCCTGGTGGCAAAAGCATAAATGAAATTATAATAGATACAAAATAATACCATAAATAAAACCTCTCAAAATGAAGAAAGCTTTTTCTTGGCACTCAAATCTGAAAACAATGTTTTATTTATATCTTTATATAAGAAAACCTCAGTGATATGGATGACACAATACCACAATATAATCTTAACACCATGCAACCCAACAAAATGTTTGTTTTTTGAAGGAATTTTGTTCTTTGTTCAATTTCTTCCATCTACTAATTTTTAATAATACATCCTCTGTCTATTTGTTTGAGGTTAATCTAAATATTTTAATATTTAATAAAATCTAAGTTTAAGTCTTTTTATCTTCTCCTGAAAAATACAAGGGGATTGTAAGACTATATGGAATTGCTTCCCATGCCACTTTATCGTGTTATTTTGGTTGAGTGTTTTAGTTCTGTTTTGCTTTTCAATTCTACAGATTAAACATTATTATTATCATCATCATTGCTTTATATGGCAATTTTTAAATGTATTTGTTTATAAATGTCTTTGCTCACCATTTCTTCTTGCATTTCACACTTTCAGTCTGGATTCATTTTCTGGGAGCCTGAAGTATATCCTTCAGAATTTTCTTTTGTGAGGATCTATACTCAGTTTTGTTTGTCTTAAATGTCTTTTATTTTACCCTTATTCTTAAACAATCTTTTTGCTAATTGTGAGATTTGGGATTGATCTTTTTTTTTCTTTGACATGTTGAAAATAATATTCTGGCTTCCATTAATGCTGTTGGAAACACTGCTATACCTCTAATTTTTATTCCTTTGAGGTGATTTGGTTTTTTTAAATCTTTGGTTACTTTTAAGATAGATTCTCTCTTTGACCTTGGTGTTCTAAACTTCCACTATAAGGTGCCAAGGAATTATTTTATTTGTATTTATCTGCTTGTGATTTGGCTTAGCATCTTCCAGCAGTTCTGAAAAACTCTGAGCCATTTTTCCTTGGAATGTTGTCTCTTTTCCATTCTTTCTACTATGTTTTCCCAGAGCTTCAATTAGATATATGGACTTTTTCAAAAACTCTTTTCTCATATTATATTTTGAAATCTCATTTCTCTGTAGTGTATTTTATATGATTTCTTTAGATTTATCTTACACTTCACTAATTATCTTTTTGTGTCCAGTCTGCTGTTTAATTCAACATTAATTTTAATTTAAATTATATTTCCATTTATGGAAATTCCAGTTCAAATATACTTTTTTTTTTTACACACAGTTTTGTTTTTGTCACCCAGGTAGGGAGTACAATGGCACGATCTTGGCACACTGCACCTCTGCCTCCTGGGTTCAATTGATTCTCCTGCCTCAGCCTCCCAAGTAGCTGAGATTAGAGGCCCCCACCACCATGCCTAGAAAATTTTTGTATTTTTAGTAGAGATGAGGTTTCACCATGTTGGCCAGGGTGGCCTCAAACTCCTGACCTTAGGTGATCTGCCCATCTTGGCCTCCCAAAGTGCTAGGATTGCAGATGTGAGCCACCACGCCCAGCCCAAATATACTTATTTTTTTTTAAACGTGTTTTATTTCTTGTCCTTATTTTCAGATGCCTGTTTTATTTCTTAAAGCATATTAAATATATTGTATAGTTTACTTCTGATATTTCTAGGATCTGCAAGTCTGTGAAAGTGTGATGTTGGTTGTCTGCAGTTTCCTCTGGCTCTTACATGGTGTGCCTTTATGCTAAAAGCCTAGTATGCTTTGTCTTTGTGTGTCAGGATAGGAGTTTATATTCTTTAGAATGTTATCTGTGGGATTTTTTGAGAACTGGTTAAAGTTGGTGTCCTTCAGAAAGGATTTTCTTTTGCTTAAATTGCCTGAGATCACTACCAGTTATCTCTGATTTTCTTTTCTTTTTTTTTTTTTGGTCATGCTTTCCACTTCCATTTCTCACTGGCTCAAATATAGTAGCATGAATTTGGAACTACAAAACCACAAGAAGCAACATCAACTGTGAAGTATTATTGCTAAAAATATTTAACCTAAATCTAATCATGAGAAATAATTGATCAAATCAAGACTATAGAACAGAATATAGAACATTCTATAAAGCCTGGATTCTTCAAAAAAAAGTCGTGTGCACACACACACACACACACACACACACACGGCAGTTAACTTATAAATTACAAGAAACTATAGAGGCAAACAATCAAATGTAAGTCATGCCCTTCATTGACTTCTGGATTTTTTTAAGTCATAAAAGATATTTGGGAGTCACTTAAGAAAACTAGAATGCAGACATATATTAAATGGCATTATAGAATTATCATTACTTTTCTTAGTTGAGACAAGGATATTGCAGTTACACAAGAGATATCCTTCATCCAAGAGATGGCTGCAGAAGTATTTAAGGGTCAAGTGTCCTGTGCTTATGACTTGTTTTCAAACAGCCAAACAAAACAAGCCGGTCTAAAATGGCAGTAGCAATGGATGTGGATGCCCCAAGTAGTACCAACAGCAGTGCTTTGAAGTAACAAAGGGGAATGCAGGAGTGCTCCGGGCCTGGGATTTGTGGTTAACTGTGCCATCTGCAGGAACCACAGCATGGATCTTTGCATAGAATGTCAAGCTAACCAAGTGTCTGCCACTTCAGAAGCATGTTCCATTGCACAGGGAGCCTGTAACCATGCTTTTTTTTCCCCACTGCCTCTCTCGCTGGCTCAAAACACAACAGCTATGTGTGCTGGACAACAGAGAGTGGGAATTCAAAAAGTATGGGCACCAGAAAAAGAATTCTTCCATCAAGCTTAAATGTTTTGTGATTGCTTTAATGACTTGCCCTTCTGTCACTTAATTATGAATTAGATAGAACTGTGTATTCTCTGCTTTGTCTTTTCTGTTTGCTGTTCTTGCAGCCACATTGTATTCTGTGTCAAATAAAGTCCGGTTGGATCCTAGAGCAAATGCTGTCACTTGTGTATGTGGCGAAAAAAGTGAATGTAAATGAAGAGTCCCCTCTTCCAAGGCTAAAAAGCCACCTTTTGAAAGTGAAATGTGTGTTCATTAGAGCCAGAGCAGGGTTGTCCTGTGAGTGCATCGCTTAGTCAGAAGACTCCAACCGCATAAGGGGGAATGTGGATCGCTGGCTCTGAAAACAGCAGTCAGCCCTGTCTTCCTCTGGTGTGATAGCAACGGGAAGCTGACTGAGGAAAGAACATGAAAGTCAGTCCAACATAAGAGTTCACATTTCCTTTACCATCACTGCTTCATCACAATTTGTCAAACTGGTTTTGGCCACAGAAGGAATTGCCAATTCTGGTACTAATTCAGTAGCTATAGAGAATCTTCAACTGAGAAGCAGTTTCGTTTGTTCCAGTGGTTCTCGAAATACAGTCTGAGGATTCTTGGGGCTACCTGAGATCCTTTCAGGGGGTTCATGAAGTTCTCCCTCAAACTGCAAGTCTATGTGAAAGTAGGTTTTCTTCATATACTTTAACCAAAACAGTGCATCAAATGAAGAAGCAGACTTGAGAATTCAGCTGTCTTCCATTGTCAGACGTAAGAGATTTGCAAAAAGATACAACAATGCTAGTCTTACTGAATTTTTTAAAATAAAAGTATGTTAATAAGTGAAAAAACATTCTCTATATACAGACACATATACACATATGTATGTATAGGTATATGAGCTAAAGCAGTGACTCTAAGAGCACTGTTCATAGTACTTTTTTTTTAGAGACAGGGTCTCAGTCGTCCAGGCTGGAGTGCAGTGATACAATCACTCACTATAGTCTCAAACTCCTGGGCTCAGGGGATCCTTATGCCTCAGCCTCTACATGTGCCACTACCTCCAGCTTAGATTTTTGTATATTTTGTAGACACAGGGTCTATGTTTTGTATGTTTTGTGGAGAAGGGGTCTATGTTGCCCCGACTGGTCTTGAACGCTTATCCTCAAACAATCCTCTTCCCTCAGCCTCCCAAAGTATGAGGATTACAGGCATGAGCCACTGCACTTGGCCTCATTGTACTTTTCTTTCAACTTTTTTGTAGGCTTAAAATTTCCACAAATTTTTAAATTTTGTGGAAAAGCGTAAAAACAAACCAGAAAATCACATGAGGTCCCCTAGAGGTTTTCTCCTCTGTGCTACGGACAACATCAGGAGAGGCAAGTTTCCTTATTCTCCACTTTGGAGGGTTTCTGTCTAAGCTACCCCACACTGAAGGTGCGACTCCTGAGGTCTCAGCTTTCTATGAAGGGTTTCCTACTGGACTCTTCACCCTAGGGCAGCTTTTTCTTAATCTCTTCAACCATGAGGCTGATAAAACAGCAGTTGAAGGTCCCAGGTTTGATCAGACACTTTCAGGGTAAAATCTAGCTTTGCCATTCATGTCCCTCTCAGGACTCAGGCTTTCACTTTATATTTGGTCTCTATATGTTTCTTGCTTGCTTGCCAGTTCAATAATTCATTTAATTTTAAAATTTCTACCCCAAGTTTTTAGTCACTGGAAGGATCATTCAGGGTATGGTATCATATTACAGTACTAGAAACAGAAGTCTCCGTGCAACAGCATTTTAAATCGAAGTTAAATCACTTTTCTTGCAATTCTTGCAGAGATTCAAATAGTGGTTACAACCACAAGCAAGTTTTGGGGGGGAAAAAAAAACTACTTACCATAATGCTGTAAAAAAGCTGTTGGCCTTAAGGCATAAATTCACCACGTTCGCCTTTCAATTATCCAGTTGAAAATATAGTTGTCTCAACACAAAAAGGTACTCTATCAAACCAGTCTTTCCCCCTAATTTGTGCAGCTTATTTATTCAAATTATTGTGAATTCAAAATTCTGTATTCTGTACAAAAAACTTATGAAGATAGGCCAGATCATGAAAGAACACCTTCTCAGTAAGTCATAAATACTTCCATAATAATGTGGAAATAGCCCTGTTGAGAAGTCCAGTGCATCTGTTTTTTCACGCTTTTTAATTTGCGAGGATATTTTTATATAAGAATCGGGTTTCTAAAGCCAATGTCATTCGTGGTTTCCTTTTTACTGTAGTGGGCTTTGGATGCTCGGGGTCAGGCTACTCTGTGAGGATGGTCCACTCCCCTTTATTCAAGCCTCCCCTTAAGATCTAGGATAGACCTTTCCTCTGGATAGCTGAATAGGTTATCATCAATTTCCTGAGTTGTAAGAACACCAACCTCAATTGAAGAACAGGAATATTTATTAAAGAAAAATAAAGATAAAATAAACAGACATCTATTCTGCAAAAAGCAAATCTCAGACTTATAACATCACATGATAATCCACAGTCCCTGATTATCATAGAACAGTTATTCCTCAATGTCAATTATAGGTTGTAGATGCTGGATGGTTTTATCCTGAGACCTTGTTTGGCCTGATCCAGCCCTTGAATTCTAATTGTCTCATCTCTGTGTTGGACAATATACCTGTACCTGCACATACACACGTGAGACTATTATATCTCTATATACAGTAACACAGACTCCACCTGAGTCTGGAGCTCAGTATTTCCTCTAGGTTACAAAAGCAGCTGAAATCACTCTACTTGTAGTCAGGGAAATTAAAACTTACTCTAAGGCCTGCTGTTTCTTCCTTCCTTTAAGAAGGGGGTTAGGTGCCCCTTCCCTAACAGAGTATGCTCTACTTGTTCAAAGATTGTCAAAATAATCTTTGAATTTCCTCTCATTAAGCTTTGGATGATAATAGATTAACAGAATTACAAATGGGAACATCTGAACTCCACTGTCTTAATTCATTTCGTGTTGCTGTAACAGAATATCTAAGACTGGGTAGTTTATTTTAAAAGAGAGAGAGAGGTTTATTTGGCTCTTGATGGCTGAAAAATTCAAGTTAGGGCATCCATATCTGGTGATGGCCTGAGGCTGCTTCAACACATGGTGGAAAGCAAAAGGGGAGCTGATGTGTGCAAAGAGATCACATGGTGCAAGGGGAAGCAAGAGAGAAACCAGGGAGCTGGGCTCTTTCTAACAACCCACTCCATTCCAATCCATCCCACAAGAGTAAGAACCCACTCACCCTTGCAGAAGGGCATTAATCTATTCCTGAGGAATTTGTTTCCAGGATTCACACACCTCTCACTAGGCCCCACCTCCCCGCACCACCACAAAGGGGATCAAATTTCAACATGAGTTTGGGTGGGACAGATCATTTCCAAACCATAGCACCCACAAAAATGAAGATAATAATAAGGAAACCACCACGTGCCAGGCACTGGATTAGGTGTTTATCTTCATCCTCCACCTAATAACAGTACTACTTGGGCTTTTCCACTCACCTGAAAACAGGTGCCATTAGCATCTTCATCTATGGCTGACACTCTAAGGAACAGAGCCATTAAATGGCTTCCCAAGGTCATATAGTCATGGAGCCAGTATCAAAGGCGGCTGCACTCCTAACCAGGATGGTACTCTTTCTTGTTTTTACTGGCTGCTCTCAGAAATGTTTCAAGATCTTGCATCCTGGGAGTCCGTTTCAGGTCCCTGAAGTCAGAAGCGCAATGCTGTTCATTGAGAGCACCATCCTAGAGTTGGTTCTTAAACAACTCATAAGGTAGCTATCATTCCCATTTCCCAGTGAGGAAAGTAGGACACTCCTTTATCCCACCCAAGAGCATCAGGGACTTCCCCAAGGCCACACAGCTCATAAGAGACTGGACCAGGCTTCAAACCCAGGCGTGGTTCCACCATGCTACCTCTCCGTGTCATACATAGCATTATGATTCCTTCATAGGACAGGGCTATATTATTATGTATTATGCTTGTGACCACAACCATTTTGGCAATGGCTTTCTAAAAATATAGAGAAAAAAATATACTAAAAAATTGAGTTTTTGGCTTCACATAGTATGTGAAGAAGGAAGTATGTTAAATTAACCGTAAGAAATGCATTCTGACAGACTCAATTTACATAGTCTACCCAAGAAGCAAGGTTTTA
Source organism: Cheracebus regulus (assembly GCA_963574635.1). Taxonomy (NCBI): domain Eukaryota; kingdom Metazoa; phylum Chordata; class Mammalia; order Primates; family Pitheciidae; genus Cheracebus; species Cheracebus regulus. Next base: position 37,963 of record CAUYQU010000942.1, read on the forward strand.
TGCATTGATCAGACATTCACTCTCCCTAAGGCAGTGCAGCCAAGTAGGACACTGCGCCTAGGGTCAGAAGACCTGAGTTCAAGTCCAGTTTCTGGCATTTCCTTGGGAAGGTTGTTCAATCTCCCCAACATTCAGTTTTCTAATCTATGCAGTGGAAATTATAACTATAGCACCTGCCAAAAAAATTGGTGGGTTATAGTTATAACTATAGCACCCACCTGTCTCACCTCATTGTTGTAAAGATTAGATGAGATCAAATATAAGACAAAGCTCGCTATCTGAATGAGATATTTAAAGTTGATTATTATGATATGGATTTCTTTTTATTTTTTATTTTTTATTTTTTAAAGAAAGAGAGAAAGGAAGAGGAAGAGATTTTAGAAAAAGAGAGAAAAGGAGAAAGAAAGAAACAGTAAAAGAAAGAAAAAATGAAAGAGAAAGAGGAAGAGATTTTAGAAAAAGAGAAAAGGAGAAAGAAAGAAACTGCAAAAGAAAGAAAAAAATGAAAGAGAAAGAAAGAGGAAGAGATTTTAGAAAAAGAGAGAAAAGGAGAAAG
>CAUYQU010000945.1:0-42168 GCA_963574635.1 Cheracebus regulus
TTTTTAGTTTTTTGTTTTTATGAGTTTATGAATTGTTGTTTTTTTTTTTGTAGTTTAAAATAATTACAATTTTTACTTCTGATAATAGGCGCTAAAATAATGACAACAAAATTTTTATAATAAAAAAAAAAAAAAAAAAAAAAAAAAAAGAAGCCGCCTCTCTCCCTTTCCTGGCTCTGGATCCCTCTGGTTTGGCTTTAGTGCCAGGTAGATCCTTCCTTCCTTCCGACCTTCTCTCCCTCCCTCCCTCCCTCCCTTCTTTCTTTCTTCTTTCTTTCTTTGTTTCTTTCTCTCCCTCCCTTTCTTTTTTCTTTCTTCCTTCCTTCCTTCCTTTTCTCTTTCTTTCTTTCTCTCTTTCTTTTGACTGAGTCTTGCTCTCTGTCACCCAGGCTGGAGTGCACTGGTGCAATCTTGGCTCACTGCAACCTCCTCAAACAATTCTCCTGCCTCAGCCTCCCGAGTAGCCGAGATTACAGGTGCCTACTACCACACCCGGCTAATTTTTGTATTTTTAGCCAAGATGGGATTTCACCATCTTGGCCAGGCTGGTCTTGAACTCCTGACCTCAGGTGATCCACCCGCCTCGCCTCCCAAAGTGCTGGATTCCAGGCATGAGCCACTGCTCCCGGCTTAGTGTAGTATTTCTATATAATCTCCGCACATCCTTCTGTATACTGTAATTCAGTTGTGAGGCCCTGAGTGGCTGGTCATCCTGCCTTCTCCTTTGACCTGCAAATACCTGCTGCACTATCCTGGATCCTCCTTTTCCTTAAGAGGTTCTGAAGCTAGAATTAAAGGCCAGCCACAGTCATAAGGGTGTTTTCTATGCAAAGCTGAGACCCCCTTCCTGGTTGGCCAGTTCCAGCCTCAGAGAAAAAGAGAGATGTTTGGGGTTATGCTGGATTTGGCAGAGGCTGGAATGATAGGTCTGAGAGCTGAGGGGAAGGCGCTAATGGGAAGAGGAAGAAAATACGGTAGAGTGTGTCTGGGAGCCTCTAGGGGAGGGGCGCACTGGGGCTGGTTTCTGCACAGTCAGTCCGGGAGGGAGGAAGAGCTCGGAGGGTGGTCAGGACCTCTGTCAGGAGCATATAAGTGTGGGTGTCTCAGCTTTGCTTCTACTGCCATTGGGCCGCAGGACGGCCCTTCCAGGAGCCAGTGGCTGGGAGCAGTGCTGGAGGATCAAGGAAGCAGAGATGGACGGTGAGGCAGTCCACTTCCGCACAGATAACCAGTGTATCTCCCTGCACCCACAAGGTGAGAAAACTGTGGCCCCAGCTCATGCCCAGTGAGGGATTAGCCTGCCTGTCCTTTGGCCCTCTGCTGTAAGGCAGCTTATTCCTGTCTTATTGACCTTCCCGGAAACTTGTCCTTGGGGATGCTGACCTGGCCAGAGAAAGGGGATGAATCTGAATTCAGGTGGTCCTGACTTGGAGTCCCAGCTCTGCACACTGAGCTGGTCCTGTGAGGCCTCCTTCCCTCCCTCCCTTCCTTTCTTCTTTCGTTCAAACTACACTTTCATTGCCCTGTGCTCTGTGCCAGGTTCTGTGCCCTGTGCACCACCAAAGCCTTGAGATTTGGAGAGCTGTGGTCTTGGTCTCAGAGCTCCTCACCTCTGTGTTGCTGCCATACCCATACTTCGCTCTGGTGAACAGCCCAAAGGGCTTCGTCTTCCTTCTCCATAACCACTTGTATGATAAGCATACAACCTAGGAAACTGAATCAGAGAGGATGAGGATGACTGTGTCTCAGCCTGCCTAGTGCCCTCTCACCTTGGACACTGGCTTCTCCTCTGTAGGGGTGGACTCTGCGGCAATGGCTCCTGCAGCCCCCAAGATGTCGAGGCTCGTTCAGGCTACTCCAGTGTTCACGGCTGTGACCTTGGTCTTCTCTCTTGTGACTCTCTTTTTAATGGGTAGGTCCCCAGGTGACTCAAATCTCACTGACTCTCTCTCCTTTCAGCATAAAGTCCCCAAGGGTCCCAGATGCACACTCTCTGGGCCTCTCTGCTCCCAGAAGGATCATTCCACTTCCACCTCCAGGCCCAAGCCACAGCTTTCCTGGGACCAGATCGAGGCCCCTGTCCAAGGGGAGCCTCCTAAGAACTGAGGTTCATGAGGGAAACCCTGGGAGGGGCCTTGCTGCTATCTCACCTGTTCTGGAACGCTACCTGGGTGTGGGAGAGCATGTCCTCCCAGGCTCAGGGCTGGGGATTTGCTGACCTGGGAAAATGGGATGTCTCAGTTCAACAGCACACAAGACCTGTGACAAATCCTGTGCAAGCCATGCTTCTGGGAGACAACATTACTGAGCATTTACCTTTTGAACTCAACAGTGAGTAGCTACAGTGGGGATGGGGTGCAGGAGGGAGCTGGGACCTTCAGATGCTCAGACCCTAGGATGCTTCCCCAGTACCCCCAGACCACTGAATGGGTTCCACCATCCTCATAGAAAGAGATAATTTTTAAAAAACACAGTTTTATTGAGGTCTATTGGTGTACATTTTTAAAGCACACAATCTGATAAGTTTTGACATATGTATGTGCCTGTGAAACCATCGCCACAATCATCATATAGTCATCCTCCTCACCCCAAACTTTCCCTGTGGCTCTTTGTAATTCCTTCCTCCCCTCATCCCTGGGAAGCCACAGATCTACTTGCTGTAACTATAGATTAGTTTGCTTTTTCTAGAGTTTTATAGAAAAGGGATCATAGAGTATGTACTTTGTTCTTTACTCATCATGTGATTTGCAAATATTTTCTTTCAGTCTGTGAATTGTCATTTCATTCTCTTAAGATTTTAATTTTGATAAAGTCTAATTTGTCATTTTATTTCTGTTATTTGTGGTCTCGTATGTGAGAAATCTGCCTAATCCAAGGCTCCAAAGATGTTCTTTTTTGTTTCTGGAAATTTTACAGTTTTTAGCTTTGTATTTAGTTCTCTGCCTCATTTGAATTAATTATGGTATAATGGTGTGAAATATGGACTGCAGTGATTTTTGGCATATAGATATACCATTGATCTAGCACCATTTGTTGAAAGGGTTAACTTTCTCCATGAATTGCCTTTGCACCTTTGTTGAAAATCAATTGTCCATACGTGTAGGGATCTACTTCTGGATTCTCTATTCTGTCACATTGATTTGTCTACCTTTATAAAGCAGAATCTTTGACTGAACTTCCTGTACTTGGAAAGGTCGCCGTCTTACCTTAGCGCAGTGACTGAGGCCTCACAACATCTACATAAGCAGTACATGAGAAACAGTGAATGGATGCTCCAGAAAGGGTCCCTGCCAACTTGGGTTTTTCTCCCTCTTCCTGGCGGGAGACTGGAATCAGAAGGGGACCATGGATGTCTGAGACTGGGCCCTAGTTTGTGAGGTAAACAAAGGATGCTATCAGGACCAGAGGTAGATGCAGGTGGGGTTGCTGGGAAAGACCTCACAGATTAAAGGGGTTGCAGAGTCTCCTTCAGTGTCCCCAGTACAAGGCCTTTGATTCAGGTTTCCTGTGTCCTGAAATTGTTCTATAGGGACCCTTGCCCTATGTAACCCTGGGGGTGCTGGCTCTTTAAAAGACTATTCATCTGAGGTCCAGCGTTAGTTACCTGGAGGGCATGGCATGCCTCTATCATAGTTGTGGATTGAACAGGGTGCTTCCTCCCGACACACCTATTTTGTTTTATTTCTGTTTTGTTTCTTTGTGTTTTCTTCTCCATGGAATTTGCCATCATAAAACTTATATTTGTGGTGGTTTTTAGGAAGTAACAATGGTGAATCAAGAGCCTCTATGCTTGGTGTGCAAATATACAGTAGGACTAACCACAGGTTTTATTCATACCTATTTTCTTTCTCATAACGACCCGTCTATGGTGAAATTTCAGTGGCAGTAAACTTCAACAGCTCTAAATGATATAATCAGTTACTTTCAAGTTGAGCAATTGTAATGGAAAAATAATCCAAGCCTTAACCAGTATGACTCCTGGTGGCAGCTGGGTTACAGTGGGCAAGTATTTCAATCCTTCTGACCCCTTCATTCGAGTGTAACAGTGAATTCAATCTTTGTTTCTTGGCCCACATTCTCAGGTGGCCTATCCCCAGGGTCTGGATGGCAGTGTAACCAGCACAGTGCTCGGGGGAGCATCAAGGGCTGTGCAGTCCCCATTTCCCCGGGAAATGTTAAGAACACTCTGGTTGGCCCATACAATGCTACCCTATGTCATGGGTCTCTTTGGCTGCCTTCTTCACTTCCTCCCTCCAGATCATCACCACTTTGGCAGGGAGACAGAAATGCAAGAGCTTATCCAGACGTTTAAAGGCCACATGGAGAACTGCAGCGTCTGGGCGGTAGAGATCCAGATGTTGAAGTGCAGAGTGGACAATGCCAATTCTCAGCTCCAGGTACTCAGCGATCATCTGGGAAACACCAGTGCTGACATCCAGATGGTGAAAGGAGTTCTCAAGGTTGCCACTACGTTGAGTTTGCAGACCCAGATGTTGAGGAGTTCCCTGGAGGGAACCAATGCTGACATCCAGAGGCTCAAGGGAGGCCTGGAAAAGGCAAATGCTTTAACTTCCCTGACCCAGAATTTCTTAAAAAGCAGTTTAGAAAACACCAGCATTGAGCTCCACGTGTTAAGCAGAGGCTTAGAAAATGTGAACTCTGAAATTCAGATGTTGAAGGCTGGTTTGGAAACTGCAAATGCCCAGGCTTGGTTAGCCAATAGCAGTTTAAAGAATGCTAATGCTGAGATCCATGTTTTGAGACGCAATCTAGATAGTGTCAATGACTTGAGGACCCAGAACCAGGTTTTAAGAAGTAGTTTGGAAGGAGCCAATGCTGAAATCCAGGAACTAAAGGAAAATCTGCAGAACACAAATGCTTTAAACTCCCAGACCCAGACCCTTATGAAAGGCAGTTTTGACAACACCAGTGCTGAGATCCAATTATTAAGAGATCATTTGGAAAGGGCAGGTGATGAAATTCACTTGTTAAAAAGGGATTTGGAAACAGTCACAATCGAGGTGCAAAGAACAAATGGCCATCTGGACCAGACAGATGCTGAGTTTCTAGTATTCAAGGCAGAAATGGAAAATGCCAGTAACTTAAATGCCCAGATTCAGGTCTTAAATGGTCATATGAAAAATGCCAGCGGACAGATACAGACCCTGAAACGAGGAATGAAGAATACTTTGGCCTTAACTTCCCAGACTGAGATGTTAGACAGCAATCTGAAGAAGGCCAGTGCTGAGATCCAGAGATTAAGAGAGGATTTAGAGAATACCAAAGCTCTAACTGTGGAAATCCAGCAGGAGCAGAGTCACCTGAAGACCCTCCGTGAGGTCGTTGCTTCACAGGAACAGCTACAAAGAACCCAAAGTAAGTGGGAGGGAGGAGTCCTGCTGGGGAGGGTGCAGGCCCTTGAGAGGGTAGAGTCTCCTCTCCCACCAGCCTCTTTCTACCACAACATGCATCTCCCCGGGGAGGAGCCTGGGGACTGGAGAGAGGACCAAATCCGGGGAAATGGGCCCCAGGAGCCCAGGCGGTGGTGGAGGTGGTGTGAGGCGGGAAGTGCTCACTCTCAAGTTACTCCTAACCTGGCCACAGGGACCAAATGAACACAGGAAACCAGCTGTAAATGGTGCATGTGTGTGATAAGGACAGCGTGGGCTAGTGGGGCCACACAGCCTTATTTCTGACTTCCTGTTATCCCAAATGATATGATCTTGAGCGAGTTACTTACCTTCTCTGAGCTACACTTTTCTTATCTGCAAAGAGGACACAGTAATATTTGTGTCACAATAATGATCAAATGAGCTCACACATGTAAGGCCTTTAACAAAGTCCCCAGCATTCATGCCCTCCCCTGATGCTTTATTGAGGCCCTATGATGTGTTGAGGTAAAAAGGTGAATAATGTGTGATAGGCACCCTTGAGAAGCTTACAGGCTAGTAGTACAGACTTGCATGAAAGACACACAGACAGGCTGATAGGTTAGAAGCAGATACTGAGAACTGGGGTTGGGAGCGGAACAAAAAGAAGGGAAAAGGAATCTTCTAGGGGGAGGGAAGAGATCTGTGGGGAAAGGATCAAAAGATGCTTTGTGAGAAGATGGCTCTTGAACTTCATCTAAAGAATGAATAGGTGCTTGCCAAGCAAATAGGATAAGAGAGCAATAGTTTCACAGGCATGGAGACACAAAACCATGAGGTTCTGGAAGCTTCAGGCAGTTCTGTTTGACTGGTCTGTGGACAAGAGGGCAGCTGAGAGACAGAAGGGAGTGTTTGGGGCAGCCACTGAAGAAATGGGGGCTGACAAAGGAGAGGTTTGGTGGGCAGCAGTGAGGCTCCACTTTACTGCTTTGCCCTGTTCCTGGTCTGGGGTCAGAGGCCCTTTTTCACACTTTTCCTAATGCCCCAGTGTTCCTACTCCTCCTAGCTCTCAGTGCTGCTTTAGGTGAGACCAGTGTTTTTCCACTTTGAGGGCACACCCTGGAATTGCCCATGGAGCTTTGAAAATACTGATGCCTGGGGACCCACCTCCAGAGCTCGGATTTTTTTTTTTTTTTTTGGTGAGGGTGTCTGGGATTAGGAATTTTTTTTACTTTAACTCCCTAGGCAGATCTAACGGCATCTGGGCTGAGAACTATTACCTTATTTTTGTTTGTTTGTTTTCTTAAAGGGCCAAGAAGTAGATATCTTAGGCTTTGGGCTGTATGGTCTGTGTTACAACTACTCAACTCTGCTCTTGTAGTGATAAAGCAGCCAAAGACAGTAACTAATGAGCATGGCTGTGTCCCAATAAACTTCATAAAAAGACACTGCTGGCAGACTGGACTTTGCCAATCGCTGGTTTAGATGACTGGTTCTGGGCATCAGAACTACCAGAGGGCTTGCTGAAACAGATTGTTAACATAATTTTGGATTTAGCAAGGCTATGACGGTCCTGAAAATTTGCATTTCTACCACAATGTCGGGCGATGCCGATGTTCTGGGGCCACACTTTTCGAACCCCTGATTACACACTCACCATCTCTTTCTGGGACTTTCGCCATTGTGCTGTCCTTGGTGTTTCCGGCCTGATTAGGAGTGTCTTCTTCTGGTTCAGCTTCTACCAGGTTGACATTTTTCCCAGTGCAAATGTGAGCATATTACTATCCTTCTCAAAACCTTGTGGTGCTCCCCATTGCTCATTGGGAAAAAAAAATCCAATCTCTTTCACATGGGATGTACCATTTAGTACTAGTGAACCTGTCCAAATTCATACCCACCCATCCTTTATGCACCAACAATACCAAGTATCTTGAATAGATCAGGCCATGCTAGGCTGTTTCAGACCTTTATGCCTTTGTGCTGATCCTTTTCCCTGCCTGGGGTGCTCTCCTTGACACGGAACACCTGGCAAACTCTTCCTCAGTCCTTTAAGACTCAGCTCCAGGCTGGGCATGATAGGTCACGCCTATAATCCCAGAACTTTGGGAGGCCAAGGTGGGCGGATCACCTGAGGTCAGGAGTTTGAGAGCAGCCTGGCCGACATGGCGATATTCCATCTCTACTAAAAAATACAAAAAATAGCAGGGCATTGTGGCAGGCACCTGTAATCCCAGCTATTTGGGAGGCTGAGGCAGGAGAATCACTTGAATCTGGGAGTCAGAGGTTGCAGTGAGCCAAGATTGTGCCATTGCACTCCAATCTGGGCATCCAAAGCGAAATTCCATCTCAAAAAAAAAAAAAGGAAAGAAAAAGAAAAAGACTCAGCTCCAGTAACACCTCATCCAGGGTGTCCTTCCTGAGCCCAGCCTCCTGCTCAAATGAATCTCAGACCATACCTTCTTCCCTGACTCTATTCTATTGTCCATGTGTTTTTAAATCAATGCATTTTCAACACTTTTTTTCCCATCTGTCTCATTTACTAAACTCTACGTTCTGTAAGGGCATCAATTCATGTCTGATTGATCTTGTACATCAATGGCAGTGGATAGCTCAAAGAAGTTAAGGAATGTTGCACAATATTGAACAAAAGAACAATTGGGTAAATAAGTGAGCTTATTTACCCAATTGCAACATTTCAAACAGCTGTGGCATAGATGATGTCAAAGAGCAGGGTGTTGTGGCAGGGAGGGATGAAAGATCAGACAGAATTGGGGCTCATGCTCACAGGATGAGCTATTAGAGTTTGAATGGCAGGGTCAGGCAGACCAGAAGATGACAAGGTCCCAGGATGGCCATGGGTGTGGCAGCAGAAGTGGATGGAGATAAAGACAAGGAAATGAGTAAGGCTATGGGATGGCTGTAAAATCTCCAGGGAAGATGGCAGGAATTGAGGTGGAGAGGACAGTCAGGTGATAGCAATGAGTTGGGAGAGAGGGCAGAATAGTCAGGAAGCAGGTATCTGGAAAGAGAGAGCTGCCTGAGTCTCCCAGGAGTGCCCAAGCCAGGTGTCTTGAGGGCTGCTTCCTGGAATGCTGGGCAGTGAGACGGCAGTGCAGCCCCACAGGCCTTGGTCCTGGAGCACTAGGCATCAAGAATTGCATGGGTTTGTGAATCTCAGTGGGCAGGCCCTAGAGAGGTCAGAAAAGTTCCGTCTGGGACCCCCACCAGGAGTTCCTGGTTCTTCTTTCTCTCCAATCTTTGCTCCAGATCAACTTCTCCAGATGACCCTGCAAGGCTGGAAGTTCAATGGTGGAAGCTTATATTACTTTTCTTATGTCAAGAAGTCTTGGTCTGAGGCTGAGCAATTCTGTATGTCCAAAGGAGCCCACCTGGCATCCGTGGCCTCCAAGGAGGAGCAGGTCAGAGCTGTGAGCATGGGGTATGTTGGTGGAGCTGGTGTGGAATAAGGGACTTGGGTGTTTTGGCCTTCCCACTCTCAGTGGGTGTGGCAGAGACCTCCATGTCTCCTCTGCCAGGCAGGGAGCAAATATTTATTGAGTTCTGATGAGCACATGCACTGGAGGTAGAATCCTGACAACAAACCTCCATGTCTTCCATGAATGAGGGAGACACCTGGAGGTCAAGAGGCATCAGCAGGGAGGAAGGCCAAGGGGAGGTGGCACCAGGTGATGCTCTTAAGTGCTGGGAACACACTTCCCTCCTCATGCCTTCGTTTTCCTCTCAGCCTTCCTTTCCAATCATCTTTTTTTTTTTTTTTTTTTTTGCAAAAGTAACACATTATTTAACCCAGGCTGGAGTGCAGTGGCCTGATCTTGGCTCACTACAACCTTGACCTCCTTTGCTCAAGTGATCCTCCTACCTCAGCCATCTGAGTAGCTCAGCTCCCCTGAGTAGCTGTGACTACAGGTGCCTGGCACCATATCTGGCTAATTTTGGGGAATATTTTTTGTAGAGATGGGGTTTTGCCACATTGCCCAGGGTGGTCTCAAACTCATGAGCTGAAGTGATTCACCCACTTCGGCCTCCCAAAGTGCTGGGAGTGAGCCACTGCATCTGGCCCATCTTGATTTTAATGTCAGTTAACCCAGCTGCTGTAGGGGGCCCACAAACAGCAGACCCAGGCTTTTTGGGAAGACCAGACACACTCTATGCATCTGGGGACCACCAAAGGCATGACAGTCTCAGATGGCTCGTCTGTTGTGGGCCTTGCCAGGATTACTAACAAAGAACCACAATGTTTGTGGTCCAATTTGACTTGCAGAACTGCCCACCCCTTGTGGCTCTCCCGAGACCACTGTTAGTGGTCTGAGAAAGAACATGCAGCTTTGTAAAACACATCTTCTTAATAAGCTATGGGAGACACTGGCACTATGGTCATGGCGGAGGGGGCAGCAGTGCTGAGGCAGAACAGGCCGGGCACCAAGGCGCAGGATTTGATGATAGTCTCTCAATGTTTAGCAAGTTTGTTTGATGAGAGACAGGCTGATGATAATGACAAGGCACGTAAATGATGTTCCACTGGAAACCTGCCCTTCTCATTTCCCTTAACTTCAACCTCAAACTACTTTAGCTGAGAAGCTTTCACCAGACTGTGAGTTAGTGGTAGCTTATACCTATTTATATTTGTGTTAATTGCTGACAGATTATACTTCATATTAGCAATTACATTACACTACAAGAAAATGTATTTGCATAGGCTCTTGCTTATGTTTGTTTTGCAAAACTGTTCTACTTAGAAAAGTCCTTAAAATAGTTTGACTCTTCCTGTTAGTAATATTAATCTTTCATTTAACCAGCTAGGCAGTATTAAATAGAATTGAAGAAATACTGTAGTATTGATTTGACATCCCCTCCCCACAAAGTTTATGTTTGAATTATATGCAGTATGAGATTATCTGCAATAATTCATAGGCTCCAAGAGTGTTGATGAATAGTCATACATTTTTTGGACTTTCTTATAATTCATTGTGGTAAGAATGATTCAAATGCAGATTTAACAATCTTATAATCTATTGAATGCCATTTTTGATAAAGCACTGGTGGTCTTATTGCCAAACTGATTGTAATAAGGCATGAAAGGTGAAAAAAAACTGTACATGTTGTGGAAAAAGTATTTAAATTCAACTTTTGAACAGATTTAACAAACATGAGGAACTTCTTTTTCATTTAAAAGGGTTATTTTGAAATACAGATGAAAATGTATTCATCTTAATTGTATTTTTCAAATTTAAGGAAAACATTTATACCATATTTTGAGACAAGAATGTACAGCAAAAATGTGGGGAATAGCAGTACACTGAGAGTCTGTGTATATGTAGTATGTGCCTTTCCAAGCCTGCCAGTCTTTTTGGCTTTGAACAGTACCCACCAGACAGGCATTACTGCTCCCCAACCCACAACTATCTTTTAAGAAGTCTTAAGGCCAGGCATGGTGGCTGACACCTATAATCCCAGCCCTTTGGGAGGCTGAGGCAGGCGGCTCATCTGAGGTAGGCGGCTCACCTGAGGTCAGGAGTTCAAGAGCAGCCTGGCCAACATGGTGAAACCCTATCTCTACTAAAAATACAAAATAAGCCGGGCGTGGTAGCACATGCCTGTAATCCCAGCTACCCGGGAGGCTGAGGCAGGAGAATCGCTTGAACCTGGGAGGTGGAGGTTGCAGTGAGCTGAGATCGCACCATTGCACTCTAGTCTGGGCAACAAGAGCAAAATCCATTTCAAAAAAAAAAAAAAAAGTCTTACGTTCACAGTGAAAGGAATGTTGACTTTGAAATTATGCATTCATATTAATGTCACTATAAACCAATGGGAATGGTAATTTTTAAACAAACTTGCTAAATATTAAGAGACTAAACTACTGAGTTAATAAATTATGTATAGCAGTGTAGCGGTTCTCTCTAGATGGTTTCTCACAATGGATTTCTGTGGCTTGACTATTTGTGTTTTTTTGAGATGAAGTCTTGCTCTTGTCCCCCAGGTTGTAGTGCAATGGTGCGATCTCAGCTCACTGCAACATCCACCTCCTGGGTGGCTTGACTATTTTCTTAGTGAATATTTAAACTAAGGTAGTGACTGAGATTTGGTGATCTGGCTAATTATTTTGAAACACGTTTTGAATAACATGGCTTAGTGTTCACGGGGAATTAAATATGATATATTTTTAAATTCATTTCACTTTCCCTGTAGAGTGGATTTGAAACTGATCATTAAAAAAAATAATAATCTCCAAATAAATAAATAAATAAGAAAAAAAAAAGAAAATAAAAGTAAATAAATAAATAAATAAGCTATGGGCAGGCCTGTTCTTTGTCCTAGGAAATCCACAGCCTTCACCAAGGGCTGGAACTATTTTTTTTTTTTTTTTTTTGAGATGGAGTCTTGCTCTGTCACCCAGGCTGAAGTGCAATGGCATGGTCTTGGCTCACTGCAACCTCTGAAAGGCTGAAACTATTTAGTGACAATCACCATGGGAGAAGCTGGACTTGCCTTGAGGGGACCTGGCTGGTATCAGGTCCCAGACAAACCATGGAAGGTCCAGGGAGGAGCTCAGCTTCTGCAGAGAAGTGGGCTCCATGCCCCTGGGACCAGGGAGGGACTGCCTAGACTACTTTTCCAGGTGGCCTGGAGAACTGGCTCCCCACACACAGGGGCAAACAATGACACTGCCTTTTCTCTGCAGGCATTTCTGGTAGCGTTCACAGGTAACGCCTACCACTGGATTGGCCTCACTGACAGGGGCACAGAGGGCTTCTGGCGCTGGACAGATGGGACACCATTCAGTGCCACCCAGAACAGAGAGTGAGTCTAGCCACCATCTGGCGTTGTCTCGGGCATTGTGTTTGGTGGGCCCAGCTACACACTGTGTGTCCCTTCTGAGTAAATGGTACTGTTGTGTGCATGCGTGTGTGACATATGTGATGTGTATGTGGTGTATGTGTAGTATGTGTGCCATGTGTGTGACATGTGTAATGCATGCGGTGTGCGAGGTGTGCATGTGGTATGTGTGTGATATGTGTGTTTGAACACACAAGTGTAGTCATAGCTCTCACCTGGACTCCTTCACAGAAGGAAGAACAGGTCCTGAGCTGGCATGCAGCCAATAAGTGCGTCTTTCTGGTTTTTTCCTCCTACCCTACTCAGGCCTGGTTCCAAGGGATCCTGCCCCCTTGGAAGATATCTTAGTGTGAATTCTCGGGTGGGAGCTGGCAGCTTCATAGACACCCTTCCCTGTCCCTGGATCCTCAGTCACTAAGGGCAACCTGAGCACAGACACCCTCAGGGTACTCCTTCTCCCAGCCCTGTCCCCGTCCTAGGGCCACTAGGGGATGAAGGGCCCATCTCTCGTCAGCTCCCTAAGCCACAGCATGGAGCAGGGATGCTTCATTCATCTAACAGAATAAAGCCCTGTTGTCTCCAGGTTTTGGGAAAGGAATCAGCCTGACAACTGGCGGCACAAGGATGGGCAGACTGAAGACTGTGTCCACATTCAGTGGAAGTGGAATGACATGAAGTGTGACACTCCCTATCAGTGGGTGTGCAAGAAGCCCATGGGCCAGGGTGTGGCCTGAGAGCAGGCCAGAGCAGAGGGGCCGCTCCTGCCTGCCAGCACTGACCTTCCTCCTCCTCCTCCTTGATGCCTTAGGGACCTCTGAGCTCTACCTGTTCTCTCGGGCCTTCCATTGGCCTTTTGCACTTCCTGCCTTGTTCTTTGATTTAGCCCTTTTGAACATGTTTACCTCGAGTGACCCAGTGAGATCAGTGGCTTCTCAAGAGAAGAGCCTTGCTGTGCCCCTGTAGCCCCTCAGCACCCAGCACAGGCCTGTCAGATAGCAGGTCCTCAATAAATACTCGCTGAACCAACAAAACCTTTGTGACTGCTTGTCCCCGTGGTGGCCACTGCATGCTCTCCTCCCTGGGTTAGTTCTCCTTCCCTCAGTGTTCCTTCTGTCTCAAAACAAGAACACTTTTATTTAAGGGCTTTATAGCTAGTAACTTTTTGCCGTTTGTTGAAAACAGCAGAGGTTTAGCACAAACTACAGGGATTTCATAGGGGTATAAAGTCCTAGGAGTCCTAGCTATCTTACTTGTGTCCTGGGTTTCCTTTGGGTATAAATGAGGCTGGAGCTGGATTTTCTTCAGCCCTTTAAGCCACCCCAAAGACCTATTTCTCTTTCTAATCTGTGGGCTGGCCTCATCTCCTCTTCAGACTATTAATTCTCAGAGCTGTGTCTCTGGTTTCAGCCTCTTCCTGTGTCCTCCATTCATCCTTCCAGGAAGTCAGCTTTCTGCCAGTTAAGCTTAGAATGAGAATTTTTGGAGAAGTTCCTTGCCAAGCTTTGTGGATGCCCATCCTATGCACACACACAGAATCCTCTGCAGATTTCTGAGGTTCTTTCTCTGCATAGCTCCCTCTTCTTCATACTCGGCCCCCAAATCATGGTGCTCTCAGTCTCCCCATTTTTCTCTCCTCATGACAGTATCACTGCCAGGCCTCTTGGTTGACAGAAGCTGCTTCTTCTGTCATATGGACATTTAAAAAGCCATACCTCTTTCTAAAACTATCAAACCATCCTTTGCTGGCATTAAATTCTACTGCTTTAGATTCTTTACCTTCCTTTTGCTTTAAGTTGTCATTAATTGATTTTGCTTTTTCTCAAATTATATTCAAGTCTATAGGTGTGCCTTTCTTATAGCAATTCTGCACCCACATAAAAACCGCATTTTCAATAAGAGATTAAAAAGGTATTTTACAAAAAGGGCAAGGTTTTTGTGCCTGCTAGTGTAGCTACAGTGATGGCCTCACAAATTTCCCTTTCTTTATTTTACAATGGTGCTTTGCAGGATTCAATTATCTTGAGATGGCAGACCACCACAGCTGCAGATCTTTATAAATGGCACATATCAAGCAATTCAAACTTTTTTGATAATGTCATGACTTTTCCCTGCTTTTGGGGAGTACTTCCAGATTTACTAATGCCGCCTCATATGGATCCCATGATGTTATTCAAGGTTTACAATATTGCACTGAAAATGAAAAATACATGAGAATTAAATCAGTTTTTACTGCCATACACAATTTACTGGAGTGAGGAACTGCTCATGGGAGATGATTAGCATCACATAGTGTTTAAAGTGGATACTTAAACACTTGAGCTCACTGTGGTAGCAACAGGAGGTGGCTACAAAATTATTACAATATTACAGTATGTACCACAGCTGATTTTATGCAGTTTTAATTTAATATTGCATCTTTAAGTTTGTTTTCATTTCTCTTAACTGCAAATGGCCCCATGTATGGTCTATAAGTGTTTGTGTGCCTACATTTTGATAAATGTTAATTTCTTATAATAGATTTGTATATATTTTATGTTAGTAAATGATGAAATAGATTTAGTATCTACCTATATTTTATGCATTCATGACAGACCTAATTTTTTCTTATTTAAAAAAAATATACTCCTGCTATGCATGGTGGCTCACGCCTGTAATCCCAGCACTTTGGGAGGCCAAGGCAGGCAGGAGTTCGAGACCAGCCTGGCCAACAAGTGCAACCCCATCTCTACTAAAAAAACAAAAATTAGCCAGGCTTGGTGGCAGGTGCCTGTAGTCCTAGCTACTTGGGAGGCAGAGGCAGGAAAATCGCTTGAACCTGAGAGATGGAAGTTGCAGTGAGCCAAGATTATGCCACTTCACTCCAGCCTGGGTGACACAGTGAGATTTTGTTTCAAAAAATAAAATAAAAAGTAAAATAAAAAATATTTCTAGGCAACCAGGTTTGGTGGCTCACTTCTGTAATCCCAGCACTTTGGGAGGCTGAGGGGGGCAGATCACTTGAGGTCAGGAGTTTGAAACCAGCCTGATCAATATGGCAAAACCTCGTCTCTACTAAAAATAACAATAAAAAAAATTAGCCAGGGGTGGTGGCGCATGCCACCAAGATCCATTAACTATGAAATCTACTTCAGGAATTTTACTTTATATCAATAATTATTCTTCAAGGAATGTTCATTGCACCTCTACTATGTACCAAGCACTCTTCTAGATTTAGGGCTTCAATAGTGACCCAAACAGATAAAAATCCCAGCCCTTAAGAGGCTAGCATTCTAGTAGAGAGCAGGGGGAGTTAGCACATTCAGCCCCTTCTCACACCCTGGGAAGGAGTCCTGTGGAGAGGTGATGGTGTGGAGTAGCAAGGTGCTGTTCATCATTAATCCAGCCAACCTCGTTCTGCAGCCTAAAGGTAACAAAGAATGGCTGAACTGGGGCAGGTAAACAGGAAGGACTCCCTCCTGCCAACTCCCCAGGGTCAATTCTCATGTCCCTGCTGGCCCCTTCTCTCCTTCAGAGGAGGTTCTGAAAGCTGCAGTTTCCTCAAGAGAGAGGCAGAGGAATGAAGTTCTCCATAGACTGAACTGTCTGGGGAGACAGAGTGCAGTTGTCAGTTGACCTGTGGGGAAGTGGCCAGCTTGTCTCCCTGGAGGCCCTGCCCACTCTGCCTCCACTGTGAGAACTCTGTACAGCTGCCACTCTCTGTGACCTTGGGTTGCTTTGGTGGCGCTAATAGGCTGTGACAGACAACTGCCACCATATGGAGTATGCTGCTGACACTCAGGTGCCCACAGCCTTCTCTCCCAGAGATTTTTAGTCTTTCTGAACATGAGGCTCGCCATGGAGGCTGGGGTCCCACTCATTGTGATTTAGGGGACAGCCTGACTCTAGCATAAGAAGGAGAAGCCATAGAGATTACAGCTGTCACGAAATGACTCTCAGACCTGGTTTTCCAGGGGTAGGGAGCAGTTTCTCACATTCTGGGGGAAGATGTAACAGCATTTTGAGGATGAGGGATGTCACTGGTTTAGAGGAACATCTACACATGCTTAGTGAGCAATTTTGAGTGTCTACCAACAAATGCCCAGCTCTTTCCATGCACTAGATACATACAGCATTCACTGCACTGACTTTGGGCTTGGTTCCAACCTTTCCTGTGCATTTCCACCATGCCTCTCAGAAGGACCCTCTCTTTTGTGTATTGCTCTCACTTATAAGAACCAGTTACAAATCATTCACCTTGCCAGCCAACGATTTATGCTGCAGCTTAGGCAACCAACCCCAAGGACCCCCAGCCCCAATGAGAGGCCCAAGCCAGTGAGAATCATGAAAGAGTAAGGATGCCTTGGCTGCTCTTGGGAGGTGTGAAGATTCATGTGCTTTGGGATAGCCAGAGGGTCCATGCCATCTGGCTTCTTCCTGCAGGACAGGGCCCCAAGCAGCAGGCTGTTCATAGTGCAATCCTGCCTCCCCAAAGCAGCTGCACCCCACTGCCTCTTGAATATTCCCAAATCCCTGCTTTTGTTGAAACTTTGCCTTCTTAGACCTGACAAGCATTTTCTACTCTCTGTCATATAGGTCCCAGGGGTGGGATCCCAGGTCCTTTTTCAAGGGTAACTCCAATGAGCCTTTTATCACATTTCTGTCATGGGGTCACTGGAATTCAGCCAAGCACCTTGGTGTATCCTCAACCAGCTCTGATTGTAGCTTCTGCACTGGTGCTCAGACCACCCCTTAGCCTGGGTCTCTTAGGATTTGTCTGTACAATAACCACATTTCTGGACTTTCTATCTGGTTCGTAAATCATACTACCATTCACTAACAACATGGTGAGGGTTACAGGAGGCAGGAGAACTTAGTGGTTCTAGACTCAGGCTCTGTGGCCAAACAGTCTGGGTCCAATCCCATTTTCACCCCTTTCTAGCTGGGAAAGCTGGCTCATTGACTTTTGTGTTTCAGTTTCCTCTTCTGTGAAATGGAAGTAACTACAGTACCTCCTTCGTGGGGGTGCTGTGAGAATTAGGAAAGTCAATGCATAGGATGAGTTTAGGATAGTGCATGGGACACAGACCTCACCGCAGAAGCATTAGTGGTGATTGTTTTGCTGATGGCCTACTTGACTCCTCACTTCACCTCTGAGGAAGGCTCTATTAGAACTCTCACTTTACAGATGGGGAGATGAAGCCCAGAGAGTTTAGATGATGATGTGGTTTGGCTCTGTGTCCCCACCCAAATCTCATCTTGAATTGTATTCCCATAATCCCCACCTGTTGTGGGAGGGACCTGGTGGGAGATAATTCAAATCATATTGTTCTCTTGGTAGTGAACGAGTCTCATGAGATCTGATGGTTTTATCAGAAGTTTCCACTTTTGCATCTCCCCATTTTCTCTTGCCACCACCATGTAAGAAGTGCCTTTCATCTCCCGCCATGATTCTGAGGCCTCCCTAGCCATGTGAAACTGTAAATTCAATTAAACCTCTTTTTCTTCCCAGTCTTGGGTACGTCTTTATCAGCATCATGAAAATGGACTAATACAGTAAATAGGTACCAGGAGGGGAGTGTTGCTGAAAAGATACTTGAAAATGTGGAAACAACTTTGGAACTGGCCAACGGGCAGAGGTTGGAGCAGCTTTGAGGGCTCAGAAGAAGACAGGAAAATGAGGGAAAGTTTCCAGCTTCCTAGAGACTTGTTGAATGGCTTTGACAAAAATACTGATAATAATATGGACAATAAAATCCAGGTTAAGATGGTCTCAGATGAGATGAGGAACTTCTTGGGAACTGGAGCAAAGGTGACTCTTGTTATGTTTTAGCAAAGAGACTAATGTTATTTAGCCCTTGCCCTAGAGATTTGTGGAACTTTGAACTTGAGAGAGATAATTTAGGGTATCTGGTGGAATACATTTCTAAGCAGCAAAGCATTTAAGAGGTGACTTTGGTGCTGTTAAAGCCATTCAGTTTTGAAAGGAAAGCAGAGCATAAAAGTTAGGAAAATTTGCTGCCTGACGATGCAATAGAAAAGAAAATCTCCATAGACTGACCAGAACTGTCTGGGGAGACAGAGTGCAGTTGTTGATTGACCTGTGGAGAAGTGGCTGGCTTATCTCCCTGGAGGGCCTGCCAGCCCTGCCTCCACTGTAGGAACTCTCTACAGCTGCCACTCTCTGTGACCTTGGTTTGCTTTGGTGGCACTAGGAGGCTGTGACAGACAATTGCCACCACACAGGGAAATTCAAGCCAGCTGCAGATATTTGCATAAGTAACGAGGAGTCAAATGTTAATCCCCAAGACAATGGGGAAAATGTCTCTAGGGCATGTCACAGACCATTGTAGCAGCCTCTCCCATTACAGACTCAGAGGTCTAGGAAATAAAAATGGTTTTGTGGGCAGGGCCCAGGGTACCCATGCTGTGTGCAGCTTAGGGACTTTGTCCCCTGCATCCCAGCTGTTCCAGTCACAGCTGAAAGGGGCCAACATGCAGCTTGGGCAACAGCTTCAGAGGGTGCAAGTCCCAAGCCTTGGCATTTTCCATGTGGAGTTGAGCCTGCAGGTGCACAGAAGTCAAGAACTGGAGGTTTGGGAACCTCTGCCTAGATTTCAGAATATGTATGGAAACTCCCGGATGTCCAGGCAGCAGTTTGCTGCAGAGGTGGAGCCCTCATGGAGAACATCTCCTGGGGCAGTGCAGAGGGGAAATGTGGGGTTGGAGACCCCACACAGAGTCCCTACTGGGGTACCACCATCCTCCAGACCCCAGAGAAAGGGCCACCATCCTCCAGACCCCAGAGAAAGGGTCACCATCCTCCAGACCCCAGAATATCAGATCCACCTATACCTTGCACTATGTGCCTGAAAAAGCCACAGATACTCAATGCCAGCTCGTGAAAGCAGCCAGGAGGGAGGCTGTACCCCACAAAGCCATGGGGCAGAGCTGCCCAAAATTATAGGAACCCACTTCTTGCATCAGCATGATCTAGATGTGAGAACTGGAGTCAACAGAGATCATTTTGGAGCTTTAAAATTTGACTACCCTGCTGGATTTTGGACTAGCATGTGCCCTATAACCCCTTTGTTTTGGCCAATTTCTCCAATTTGGAATGGCTATATTTACTGAATACCTGTACCCCCATTGTGTCTAGGAAGTAACTAGCTTGCTTTTGATTTTACAGGCTCATAGGTGGAAGAGACTTGCCTTGTCTCAAATGAGACTTTGAACTGTGGACTTTTGGGTTAATGCTGAAATGAATTGAGACTTTGGGGGACTGTTGGGAAGGCATGATTGGTTTTGAAATGTGAGGACATGAGATTTGGAGGAGGCAGGGGTGGAATGATATGGTTTATCTGTGTCCCCACACAAATCTCATCATGAATTGTACTCCCATTATTCTCATTTGTTGTGGAAGGGACCCGGTGGGAGATAATTTGAATCATGGGGGCAGTTTCCATACTGTTCTTGTGGTAGTGAATAAGTCTCATGAGATCTGATGGGTTTATCAGGGGTTTCTGCTTTCGCATTTTCTCATTTCTCTTGCCACCGCCATGTAAGAAGTGCCTTTGGTCTCCCACCATGATTATGAGGCCTCCTCAACCTTGTGGAATTGTAAGTCCAATTAAACCTCTTTTCCTTCCCAGTCTCAGTTACATGTTTAACAGCAGTGTGAAAATGGACTAATACAGATGACTTGCCGGAAGGTCATAAAAACATCCTGTTGCAGAAGCTCCCCCTTGACAGCCATGGCCCTCTGCCTGTAGCCCCCAATGAAGCACTCTCTGCTTCATTGTCTCAGTTCTTCTGTAAGGCCACTGCAGCTCACATGGCTCTAAGCTTCTGAGAACCCTTCACAAGGCTGCAGGTCTCTATGTCTCCTCAAGGTTCTGAAGCACAGCAGCACCAACGAAAAGCTCCTGAGCTGAGGGGCTCTGGGAAGAGAAGGTCTTTGGCCAGTGTCCTGGAGACAAAGCCCAAAGGCAGAGTCTCTGTGTCTGTTCCTTTTTTCTGTTCTCTGTCCTCTCTCTGAGAGGCACTTCTACCCTCTTTTAACCCTGCCGGTAGTGTAGCCAAGACACTAATCCCAGCTCATGTTTGGTGAGGGGTGGAGGAAGAGAAGGTCCCCAAGGGAAGTGAAATATTCCACATAGCAAGCAGGCAGGGCCTGTGTGCCAGGATCCGCGTGGCTGTAAATGTGAGGCTGCACTGAGTGATCTTGGGTTGGAGGCCACTCAGACTTGGAGGAAAGAGAGCTGCAGTGAATGTGACAAAGCTGAGTTCTAGACTTGGCTCTGTTACTGACCAGCAGCGTGAACCAGTCATTAAATTCTATCAATTTTCCTTCTGTACAATGGGAGGAAAGTCTAATGCCCAGGATATGGTGGGATGAAATAATAATACTGTGTCAAAAATAATATGTCATCATGATAATGTGAATTTATGTGGATATGAACAACAGGAAATTGCCAAATCGATTTGGATGGGAATTCTGGGCAACATAGACTTGACTACAGTCTTTGATCCTTTTAAAAAATACATTCTTGGTCTTCCTTTACTAAAGCTGCTGTTTAGCAGTTCTTTCATGTCTTGCCTGAGCTAAGGGGAGAAAGGGAGCATGTGTGAGCCACAGTGTGGGAACTGTGATGAGGGTTGCTGAGTGCCCAGGAAGTCGGACCCAGGAAGGGAGAGTTCCTCTCAGCTGGGCCCAGGGTAACTAACGGGGAAAGACTGACGAGGTGGACCAGCTGGAGATGGAGTGAGGGCAATTTCTCTGTGTCTTGTAGGGGGAGATAATGTGGATTGGCTGGCTCCACCTCGTGCCTTTTGGCACTGCAGAAGTTTCGTTTTTCAGAATTTGGACACAGGGTTCTGAATGCCAATTAAGACGATTTAATTAGAAACCACTGTAGGGCATGGAGAGGGTGGAAGTCAGGCAGAACTCACCTTCCTGTCCTTTTGTCTATTTTCTGTGGAAAGCAAGGAGAGGGGGCTGGGTATTTCTCCACCACCATGTCCCAGGCCCCTTTCCCTCATTTGTGGGGTTGAATGGCAGTGGCAGCGGTGTGTTCTCAAACTCAGAGCTCCTCCTGCCTCTCCAGCCCTCCGATGTTGTGTAAGCATAAGGATCCTTAGTGGAATCTCTGCCATCTGCTTGGAATAGCTAGAAGAGCTTTGGAGCCTACACAGAGCCTTGCTGTGAGGAATGGCCTGAGGCATTTGCTGCTGCAAGGCAGGCTCGCTGCAGAGACCTCTAAGGGGACAGCTCAGGAATGACACTCCACTTACCTTCCCTCTATCAATCCCTTCTGGAAAGAGTGGGGTGGGGTGAGGAGGCACCTGGGGTGGGAGTTCCTGAGGGGAAGGAATGGCTTGTTAAAGAGGTACTACTTTAAAAAAAAAAAAAAAGGCCCTGAAACCCTGGGTTTTTTTCACTCTGTTCAACATGATTACCTCTTCCTGGCTTTAGGAATATCATTCAAAGGCCCCTTTGCACAAGTAAAACAGGGTAGAATTGTGAAAGCCTAAGGGAAAAACAAACAAAAATGCCCTTCCCCCTCCACCCAAAGTCAGAAAAATTCAAATTCTTCAAATCCAGGGTTCCAAACAGAGATTCTGCTTTCCTGGCCTTCTGCTCGAAGCCTCTGCCCAGAGAGTGAGTCCTGATCACTGCTAAGGTTCCCCCTCTTTCCTTCCTGTCCCTGCCCTCTGCTTTCAGGGCAAGATTCAGGAGAAGTGTTGGTTATTTGTCCCCAGGTAGAGAGAGCAGTCTTGACCTTTTCTTAGCTGCCCACAGGCATGGAGGGAAACAGCTTATCTAGCAAGAGAAGTGACAATAATGGTGACATTTGTTAGCACTCAACATGTGCCAGCGTTAAGTCATCATCTCAGCCAGCCGTATGTCATCATGTCACTCAGCCTTATGTCATCAGGCAAAGGTGAAGAGTTCCTTCTTATGCATGCCTTCTAGCTCCCCCTAAGTGAAAAAATAGCTTTCTTAATTTTAAATGAAAAAAAAAAGTCTGTTATTTAAAGCTAGTATTAGGGGCACTTTCTCTTTAAAATGGCGTTTGACCAACAGTCTTCTCATTTCCCTCTAAAAGTTTGACCAACAGTCTTCTCATTTCCCTCTAAAATACCTAATAACACACAGAAAAAGGCAAAACTGACAGCAGCAGCAGAGACCAAGACAGGTAGTAACTCAATTGCCAGAGACATTTTACTGACTACCTGGAATAGTCATGGAGCTGAAGTCTGAAGCGTGATTTGCAGCAAGCACGTGTCTTGCTTTTTGAAACAGAACAACTCTGCTGGATAAGAAATTGGTAAAAGGTCCTTTAGCCTTACCCTGCTTTTTGCATCGTTGACTCAGAGACCTCACATCTGTATCAACCAGCAAACTAGAAAGGGATTCCCTTTCTTCAAGGGCATTGGGTTTTGAGATAGCTATGTGTCCTCATCCTTACTCCAAAGGTGGACTCCATCCAGCTGGCATTGTACTGGACTACAAGGTATTAGGACTCAGAAAACAAAAAAGCAGTAAAGAGAGGATGTCATCAGTTGCATCCCAAGAGATCTGGTTCCACAAATAAAGAGCAATAAGCAGAAATAGCAAACACAAGGAGAGCAATGCATTCTGGGACCTAAAGATGTTCACATACTTTAGTCAGTCTGGAAAGGAAAACTCCCTACTAGACCCATAGAGCAGTGAAGGATGAATGCAACTGAGCCAGAACTGTGTATATCACCAGCATCTAAGGGGATACTTATCTTCCAATTTTCCATGGCAGAGAGATCTTCCTACTTCCTTTTTTTCTCTTTCTTTTTTTTTTTTGAGACACAGTTTCGCTCTTGTGGCCCAGGCTGGAGTGCAGTTGTGTGATCTTGGCTCACTGCAACCTCCACCTCCTGGGTTCAAGCAATTCTCCTGCCTCAGCCTCCCCAGTAGCTGGGATTACAGGCATGTGCCACCATGCCCAGCTAATTTTGTATTTTTAGTAAAAATGGGGTTTCTCCATGTTGGTCAGGCTGGTCTCAAACTCCTGACCTCAGGTGATCTGCCCACCTCAGCTTCCCAAAGTGCTGACTACAGGCATGAGCCATCACACCCAGCTGAGATCTTCCTACTTTCTACAGAATCTTAGGTAAACTTTTTCATTCATCTATTTATTTATTCATGAATATATATTATAGAGTCAAATAGTTGGGGCAAAACATGAAAGTTTTACCTGAATAAGTAGGTTCTTGTTTTACCCATGCCAAAGTAGCTTTTTTATTTCATTGCAAGCATCATTCATTCATTTGCTTTCTCACTCATTCGACAAATGTTTATTGGATGTCTATTGTATGCCAAGCCAGTACTCCGTAGGTACTGGAGATACCATAGCCAATGATTCTCTTTCAAGGAGCCAAAATAAGTGATCTCACAGGGGCTTTATAGGTACTACTGGAGCACAGAGGAGGGGCCCTGGGACAGAGACCCCTATTGTCAACCAGAAGTGTTCTCCCCATTGAACAGAATTGTAGCCAGGCATAAGACTGCCCCTTCAGACTACACTCCCCATCCTTTCTTGCATCATGTGTAGCCATGTGTAAATTCCTGCTAATGGAAAGTGAGTTGAATCCTATGTGCCACCTCTGGTCAGGCCTTAAGATCTCTTCTATGCTCTTCTCCTCGTCCCTTGTCTGGAACCCAGACCTGGTGGTGACCCAGCCTCAGCCATGCCAGTGATAATGCCGTAAAGGAGTTGGCCCTAGGGGATGGAGAACAATTATTTGGAAGGAACCTAAGTCCCTAAGTGACCATGAGGAGCAGAGCTGACCTACACCTTTCACACTGTTAGAGAATAGAGAAACTTTTTGTTCATTAGGCCACTGTATAATTGGGTGTATGGCAAGGTATCAGCATTAAGCCGCTCTCAGGTGTAACACTTTAGCTTAAATCAGTTCACGCAATTACTTTCCCTCAGAACAATGACATAATGTATGAATCTAACAGACCAGAGGCCAGAGAGTTAAGAGTTGGGAGTTTATAAAAGAACACAGGTATGAAGGAATCAAATTTGGTGTGCTCACACTGGGTTCCTAATGTACACCACCTTGTTCACTGCAGGGTTAGGCAATAAAATAGGATAATATCAATGATGTCCTTTATGATGCTTTCAAGGAAAGTTAAGTAAATGGGTAAGCTCTCTCTATTGTAAGCTTTGTTCCCCCACATTTGGCCCCTGTTGCCTTCCATCTGCCTGCCAGCAGACCACACCAAATGAACTTAGAGCAAAGTATTTTCTCACTTAAAAATGTATTTTAAATTACAGAAGTGACCCACGCTTATTGTGAAATAAGCAATATAGAGGATGTGATGTGCAGGTCATACTTCCCCATTCCCAGGCCATGCTCAAAAAACCTATGTCATAGCTGCGAAAAGGGCTTAGAAGCAATGACATCCCAAAAGGAATGAGCAACCAAGCATGTAGATCTTGGTTTCTAAATCCTAACTTCCACTAAAAGAAGAATAGACTGATCCCTGGACTGGGGCTGGGGTTGGGAAAATTCAAGAAAAGCCTTCCTGTACGAGTAAGAAAGGGCACAAAGAATGAGGGGGTCATATGAAAAGGACAGAGAAGCAACTTGGAGGGGCTCTCATAGGCCAGATCTGGGACAATTTGAGCATTAAAATAATGATGTGAATAAATTATGTCCTGTGAATAAAACAGAAATTCATGAGCCCATGCCTATGTAAATACAAAATAAATAAATAAATGGAAAGAAGAGAAAGCTTTTCTTCACAGTAGAATGCCCATCATTTGTCTATAATCAGGGTGGTGGTTGATTCAGGCAGGAGTCAACAATGAATGAGAAGGAGTATCTCCTCACAAAATATTTATTAATTTATGGTGAAAAACCCTGACACCACCACCTTGACCAGGTGATTAAGATGAACATCACCAGTGGTGGGGCAGATCCACCTCCTGTACTTCCTGATGTGATGCACTGAGAAGAGCCCAGTGTCATTTCTATGGAGCCCCTCCATGAACCCCCCCATGGGTGGGGTCTGGACATGAGCAGACAGTGGACAGACCCAGGGCAAGGGACATCTTACAGAATGAAAGTCTCTTACTCTTTTAAACTGTCAAGGGCATGAAGACAGGACAAGATGGAGGAAATGGTCGAGAATGAAGGAGAGTAGAAATGTGACAACTAAATACAATTTGTACTCCTGCATTGGATTCCAATGAGAAAGGAAAAAGACATTGTTGAGACAGCTGGTGGTACTTGAACGGGTCCGTAGATTGGACAGTGGCACAGTATCAATGCTTACTTTCTAGTTTGAGTGATTGTGTTGTGGTTGTGTGGCAGAGTGGCCTTCTTTAGAGGGAATACACACTGGAGTATTTAGAAGTGATGGGACAGCATGTCTGCAACTTTAAAACTTGAAAAAAAAAAAATAGATCAGTGTATGCAGTTAGAGGCCATTATCGTAAGGGAAGTAACACAGGAATAGGAAACCAAACATTGCATGTTCTCACTTTATAAGTGGGAGCTAAACATTGAATATACAGGGACACAAAGATGGGAACAGACACTGGGGTCTGCTTGAGGGGGAGGTAAGAGGCGGGCAGGGGTTGGAAGGGTACCTGTTGCGTACTATGCTCACTACATAGGCAATGGGATCGTTTGTACACCAAACCTTGGGACACACAATTTACCCACATAACAAACAAACAAACACATGTATTTCTATGCTTGGAAGGATTTTACAGAGGGCTTCCAGAAACATGTCTGATTTCCAGTTTCAAGAGCAGAATGTTCCAGTTATATTGATAACCTCCAGAGAAACAAACTCATGAGTAATCTAATCAAAACAGAAGCTGTAGTTATAGAATTTCTAAAGTATTAAATTGTACTCTGCTGTTAAATAAGTTTGGGATGGCTATTTTCCAGCTCATTTTCTGAAGTAACAACTGTGTTTGGCTGTATTGACAATAAAGGTCTTTGTGGGAAAGGGGAAAAATGGATAAAACGATGTATCCCCCAGCCCACAAAGAAAAAAAAAAAGGTTCAAATAGAATGGAAAAAGATAATAAAAAAGAATATTCACAGTGAGAAAGGGTGATGGAGCAAACGTGAAAAGTTAGTAAGTAGCGTGGCGAAGGGGACACAGGAGCTCTTTGAAACTCTTCTTGCCATTTTCCCTGCAACTTTTCAAAATGAAATTTTAAAAAAGTTTTGTGAATATCCATCTGTATACACATATTCAGAAGCTCAGGCCCCAACCCGGACTGATGAAACGGGAATTTGGGGGACTGGAACCCTGACATGTGGCTCAGGAAAAACACCACCACCATCACCACCACCACCACTCCCCGGGCGGTTCCAGTGTGCCAGCGCTCCTGATTCGCACCTGTGCGGCTGGTTCAACGCAACGCCTGGACGCAGCCTCCAAAGAGCGGGCGGGGATTGGAATAAACGGCCCGGGAATGGGCGCAGGTGGTCCAGCCCCCGCCCCCGCCCGGGCCCCGTGCGGCCCCAGGTGCGCGGGTGAAAGCCCGGCCTCTGTAGCCTCGGCCGCGCCATGGACCCCGCGCCCTGCACCCTGGATCTCCGCGCCGCGACGCCCGCGCTCCTGGGCGTCCCGCAGGCGGAGGTGCTGGAGGACGTGTTGCGGGAGGAGTTCGGGCCGCTGCCCCAGCTGGCCGCCATCTGCCGGCTCAAACGGCTGCCCTCGGGCGGTTACTCTTCCAACGAAGACCTCCAGTTGGTGCTGGAGCGGCGGCGCGTGGCCAACGCCAAGGAGCGCGAGCGGGTGAGGGGTCCCCGGGGTCGACGCCCGCCCCCCACGTCCCCGCTTCACCACCAAACACCTGGGCAACACCGGGGCCCGCTCGAGGCGACTTGCAGCTCTCAAGGCCTCCTGCAGCACCAGAGGGTCGGGAGAATGGCAGTGGCCTCCTTCCTTTGCTGCTCGTTGGCGGCCCCTGCGGTGGCCGCCTCACCCGCTAACCCTCAGGGATTTGTGCAGGACCCGGGTCCGGGAGGGGACAGAAGAGGGGCCCTGACGACTTCCAAAATGTCTCCCTGGGCAGGTGCTTTACAAGCTTCACGCGCGGGACGTGCGCTTTCACCTCACACCGTAGGCGCGGGTGGTGCTTGGGGCGCACGGGGAACCCCTTCGCTCCTTTTTCTCGCCCTCTGCATCTCGGCCTCGAAGCAGACACGAGGGTGAGGAGAAAGTGGGCCCTGACAGAAGTTACTTTTCTTTAAAGTTACAAAACACGACGTCCCAGTGTGCACCCAAGAATCCCACTCTACTCTGTCAAGACAAAATGACTGTTCCCCGGCCGAGCCGCAGCGACTCGCAAACGGGGTCCCCGTGGGCCGTGGTTGGAGCGGCACCTGCTGGTAGATTTTACGATCGCTAACGAAACTCAACCCCAAGCTTGGGAGACAGGCTCTGGGTTCCTAGCGTTTGCATTCTCCGGGTTTGGTTGCAGCAGAGGCGAATCCAGGAGAGGGAAGGGTGAGGGGTGGAAGAGGGAGCACAGCGCACAGTTAGGCCTGGGGCTGGGAAGGGAAGTTCCACCGAGGGCTGTTGCTAGGCACCCCAAGCCTTTTAGAAATGCTCCAGTGAAGCAAGCAGGAGCTTTGTAGGCGGAGGGCAAGAGAAGAAAGAATGACAGGAGAGTGGGAGACTTCTCTAGGTAGTTGGGACTACGGGCATGCACCATGGCCGGCTAATTTTTGTATTTTTAGTAGAGACAGGGTTTCACCGTGTTGGCCAGGCTGGTCTCGAACTCCTGACTTTGTGATCCACCTGCCTCGGCCTCCCAAAGTGCTGGGATCACAGGTGTGAGCCACCGCGCCCGGTCTGTGATTTAATATTTTAAGTGGTCCTTCCCACCAGGAAGGAATTGCCTTCTCCAGAGAATCAGTCCTGGTTTTATCCGCTAAGACACTAATAAGCTTTATTGTTCTTTATAATGATAAGGTTAACACACTTGAAAAAGACAGACATGCCTGAAGAGGTTAAGAGATACAACACAGATGTAACTACTGTGAACATTTTTGTGTATATCCTCCCAGTCTTTTTTTCTAGTTGTGTGTATTCATATATATATGAAAATGCTTTTGATAATGTTGAGTGGAAGAAATTACAAAAATATGTACTGAATGACAATTTTGTAAAATTATATATATAATATATAAATATGTACTGAATGGCAATTTTGTAAAATTAAAAAATTTTATCAAATTATATAATATATAAACAAATATAAATATGTACTGAATAATTTTGTAAAATTATATATGAAATATATAAATTTATATAATTAAAATTTATATATAATTATATATAAATAAATTCTATATATAATTATAATTTTGTAAAATTATATATATTTTATATAAAATTATATATATTTGTATATAATTTTACAAAATTTTCATTCAGTACATATTTTTGTAATTTTTTTCCACTTATCAAAAGCATTTTCTTATATTCTTAAGTATTCTTTCAAAGAACAGTTTTTGTGTAGTTGGTCTAAAACAGACCATAATGTATTCAGTCTCTTATTGTTAGGCATGTTTGCTGTTTGTAGCTTCTTACTGGTACCTGACTATTGGTGTAACTCTATGTGTGTGTCTGATAATTTCTTTAGAATAAAATGCTACAAGTGAAATTACTGGGACTTAGGACATTTACAATTGAATAGCTTTTGATACAAGTTGCCCAACTGCTTTCTAGATAGGTTTACTCATTTTTATCCCCCCTTACATGTCTAGGACTGTTCTATTTTTCATGCTATCTGTGATCCTGGGTATGATAAAATGTTAACCTCCTTGATATTTGAAAAATGGTATCTAATTTCTGTTTTAGTTTGTAGTTCTTTGACTATTAAAGTTAACTCTCTTTATGCACTGACTGGTTGTTGTATTCTCCTGTGAATTGGCCAACTATGTCCTTTGTCTGGTTTGCTCCAGAGTAGGATATACTCAATGTATATTGGCTTTGTGGTACAGTGGAAGCCAGATCTCCCAGGGCCTATGTCTCCCGGGGGGATGACCATCAGAATTATAGGCCTTCAGAGACAGTGATTAGACTCTGGAAAAGAGAAAAATATGAGGAGCCTTGGAAGTCTCACCTACTTTCCAGATTCTCACCTTTGTCTCTATATCATTAACTCAGTGGGGAAAGAGGTTGAAGGAGCTGATGGCTCAGTGCTTGAGTTGACAAGTGTTTGCACATTTGATTCATCAGCAGCAATACCACTTCTTGAGGACTTTCTATGTGCCAGGTTCGGGTAACATGTCTTATGTGTACATTATATCACTTAGTCACACCTCCCAAAATGCTTTAAGATATTTTCCACTCTGCAGATGAACAAACTGAGGCTTAGTGATGTGACATATTCCACACACTCTTGTAAATGATAGACCTGGATCTTAAATCTGGGTGAAGTTGACTCAGATTTCAGCCACTCACTCCTCTACTGCCTCTACATTATGATACAGTGGGTATGCTCTCACAGGAAGAGGAGTGAGGTCGGCATGAACATGAACACAACTTGCAGCCCATCTGCCCACAGTGCCAAGTTTATGCCATTTTCTCTTCCTTTGCGATGAACTGCACTGCTGGTGGAGCAGTGACTCTTTGGGGCATATGCCTGTTTAGATTTGCCACCCAGGCAAGAAGGCTGTGAAAACAACCCCCTTTGGTAGTTTAGGGAGATGTCTGTATAAACTGGCTTTTCTGTGTCACTGTGCTTTTTGTTTTCTAGATAAAAAATCTCAACCGTGGTTTTGCCAAATTGAAGGCACTCGTACCATTTCTTCCCCAAAGCAGGAAGCCCAGCAAAGTTGATATCCTTAAAGGCGCAACTGAATATATACAGGTTCTCAGTCATGTTTTGGAAGAAGCCGAAGACTCAGAGGTAAAGGTGTAAGATTTTAGAATGATGATAGCCACCATTTAGCAGGCCTTTTCTATGTACCAGACACTGTGCCAAGTGATATATGTATACTTTCCAGTTAATGTTTATAACAATCCTCTGAGCTATTTTTCTGACCCTCATTTTACAGAGAAAGAAACCAAAATATAGTTAAGGGCCACGCAGCTATGAAATGTCAGGACTGGGATTTGAACCCAGATCTATATGAGCTTTGGAGTTGAGTCCCTGACCAGCTTTACTTGCCTCTGGTCACTGTCCAGGGCACCTAGCTCCTCCTGACTGTTGAATCTTTGATAGGATTTCTATAGTTGGACTTAGGAGGAGGCTTTCCTAAAAGCACTTTGGTTGTTTCCCTATGGCAGAATGCACATCAGACATGACACAGGAAGGAAGAGGCATTTCTTTTCCCCAAGGGACCTCTTAGGAGAGACCCTCCCTGAGGCCAGCTGAAGAACTCAGCAATGGTCTGATGACACCAGTCTCACGGGGTTTTGCAACTATTTAGCAGGAAGGACACAAATGGCCCTGTAAATTGTGAAGCATTATAGTGTCACCACCATTATGAGTGGGATAGCTCAGAAGTGTCCATCAGGCATTGTGAAGTGTGGGCTGGTTTTATGGACTTGTTCCAGGGAGAGGCAAACATTGACGGGCTGAAAATGAATCAGGCATCTGGGGAGACAGAATAGGAAGAGAGAAAAGGCCTTAGAAGTGAGCCCCAAGCAACTCTGTTGGTAGGAGGAAAGAATCACCATTAGAATGTGACAAGAAGAGGAACACAATGGGGTGGTAAAGTTGAGGAGAGAACCTTGGGAAACCAAAGGTGAGAGGCTACAGAGAGGTTGAAGAAGGCCAGGTCTGGGAAAGGTGAAAGAGAAGTAGGCTGGGCATCAACTTGTAGGAGATTGAGGGTGCATTATTGGTAAATATCTGGAATCCACACAGATTCAGAGAAAGGCAGCAAACTTCAAGTCCATTTAACCTAGAAGTCCAAGGGTGGAAAGAAGAATCCCCACCCCGCCCCGCCCAAAAAAAATGCAGAAGGAAAAGCTGTTAGATCAAGTGAAGATCTTTCCTAAGTAGAAATTTGATCATGTTAAGGAACAGAAGGAGAGATACTAGACAGAAAAGAAACAATTATCCTAGAAATTTGGGGCAGAAAGAGCCAGGCATAGCATAGTACCTTTGAATGTTTTTTTCTTCTCTGTTAGTCCTAGCCAGGTGACTGCTAGGAAGCTGCATTTTGCAGTGGCAGGAGTGGATTATCCTACTGGCCAAACTCGATGCTTGGGTTGTGATATGGTCACAGTGTTTGAACATGTGCAGATGGCTACCTTAGTTTTTCCTTGCATGTTAATTGTGTAACAGAAGTGCTTTATTCGTTGTAAAATATAGGATCTATTCCATGCCATAATATTTTTAATGCAGTTGCCTATTGCATAACATTTTAAGATTATAGGAGAACAAAATATGGTCAATTGTATTTTGTTAAATGAAACCTCATCAATAAAACTTTGAAATATATTGACTTCAGTCATCAAAATCTTTCTGTCATATTTGACAACTAAATGTCATTTCCAGAAACAAGACCCAGATGAGCAGAGCTATAGTAACAGCACTTCTGAACCACATATATCCTCCGCTAGAGAGCTATCAAGAAACATCATCCAAGGTATCGGCTGTGCTTTCAGCTTGAAGAATGAAGAGGAAGAGCCTTGGGCAGGTGGTGGCAGTGGTGAGCCGGCACATTCTTGTTGCCAGAGAGTGTTGTCTACAACTGGAGTCATCTCCCCAACCAGAAGTCTGGTAAAATATTTCTTCTTAAATAGCCATATGGATATCAAAAACCTTAAAACGTATACTTGGAGGTATGGGTCATTTTTCCATGCTAAAACATGATGAAAACAAGATAATTTTATGAAAGCCCCTGGGTGGGGCAGTGGGATTTACTAGTTTGGGAGATTATTTTGTTTCTAGATTAACTGGTAAGCAGCTCCTGGGAAGGGGAAATTCCTCCAGAACCACCCAATACAGACCTAAGTTTATCTTTTAAATAATCCTATTTAACCCACCAAAAGGTTTTCTGGACTCTATGGTTGCCAGAAAAAGTAAGTAGCTTGACATACATAAAGATACATGCATGGTGTTACTTTTTTTTGGTGGGGTGCGGGGAGCGGGGAGTGGGACAGTGCTGATTGTAAGGCAACATTTTAAGTGAAATAACAAAGATGTTTATTGTCTCTTACTACTTTGTCAACTAAAGAAACAGCTGGAAGTAGCAGCATGCTTCTCTAAGTCCAGAAGTGGACTTTTTGTTTTTGCTGTGGACTAGTACACATGCAGGAGGCCCCTGCTCTATCCCACCCTGCAACACAATTACTATTGAAATAAGAAAGATGTACAGGAATGTGATGCAAGCATGCTGTAACAAACGTGTTGCATGGTGTGATATAAGAACAGTGAGCACTGTGGAGTCATGAATGGTAGTTGGAGGAAGGCAGTTTAGGGGAGCAGCTGAGAGTAGGCTCTGGAGACAGACTGCTGAGGCTTAAACCCTGGTTTTACCACTTGCTAGCTGTGTAAGCTTGCATGAGCTACTGAACTCCTAATCCTCTGTTTCCCCATCTGAGGAATGGGTATAATAATTGTACTTACCTTGTATATAAGATAACTAACTTCAAATGATATCATGTCAGCAAAGTATCTGGCATAGTATCTGTCATGTCACTTGGGCAGATATCAAATTTTCTTGACTCATGAGCAATCAACATTGATTGATTACCAATAATAAGCTGCAGGCATCTCAGCTTTGTTTGTAGCTAGTGTTTTGAGTTTTCTCACTTGGCTTTCACCAAAGCTGTGCTCTGATTTGAGGTCCACCAGGCTTCCTGCTGGCTGTGGGGTGGGGAGAGCCGAGGTTGAGGGTGGCCTTGGCGTCCATTTCTGGTTTGATTAATGTGTTCTAAGGATTCATTTGTGCATATGCTCAGTCTAGATTTTCATATTCTGACAACTTTAGATATAAGATTTCCCTGGCCAGTCAACCCATAGGAGACAGAATTCCTGTTGCTACTACATGAGCTGACGTGGAATGTCTAGGAACAACAACGACAACAAAAGAGTGGGGCCAGGTGCGGTAGCTCATGCCGTAATCCCAACACTTTGGGAGGCCGAGGCGAGTGGGTCACCTGAGATCGGGAGTTCGAGACCAGCCTGGGAAACATGGTGAAACCCTGTTGCTACTAAAAATTGGGTGTGGTGGTAGGCACCTGTAGTCCCAGCTACTCAGGAGGCTGAGGCAGGAGAATCACTTGAACCCGGGAGGGGAGGTTGCAATGAGCTGAGATCATGCCACTGCACTCCAGCCTGGGTGACAGAGCGAGACACCGTCTCAAAAATAAAAATGAGTGAAGAAATGACCTGAGCTAGACCTGGAACCTAAGTTAGTAAGAGTAATGCTTCTGCAAATGCTAGTATCAAGGTGAAAATCTTACTTGCACTGAATCCTCACTGATCCTTGTCCAGTAGGTATCATCATATATCATTCTCATGATGAGCCACCTGGCTACCCCTTCCTGCCAGTCCTGTTGGACCTGGGCTGGGACAGGAACCTCTGCAGTAGCAGAGCAGGCCTGTGCTTGGCAGTACTATGAGCAAGTACATATGGTGGGAGGTCCCTGTTTTGCAACGATAATTGATCCTGGGTATAGGCCACGTAGAGTACACTAATTTAGAGTGGAGTCTAACGTTTCCTAGTAAAAGCCAGAAATGTTCTGACTGGAAATTTTCTTCAAAAAAGGGAATAAAACACTTAATTTTTAGATTTTTTAACCAAGTTTGTTGTTAATCAGAAGAGTGCTAATTTGTAGAATGAACCAAGGAGGTCTCCACATTTAAGATTTTTATAGACAGTGCATGTCACTTCTGTCAGATGTGACTTCTGAGGCCTGATTGTAAAGAGGGCCATTTTTTGCAGAAGCATTCTAAGATTTCATCAGTTTTGTCAAGGATCCTTTCACTTTCAAATCATTCTGGTTTTTTTTTTTTTTTTTTTTTTTTAGCCAGATTGTTGCCCCGTCATCAGGCTGGAGTGCAGTGGCATGATCTCGGCTCATTGCAACCTCCACATCCCAAGTTCAAGCAATTCTTCTGCCTCAGCCTCCCAAGAAGCTGGGACTACAGGTGCCCACTACCACACTTGGCTAAATTTTGTATTTTTAGTAGAGATGAGGTTTCACCATGTTGGCCAGGATGGTCCCGATCTCTTGACCTCATGATCTACCCACCTTGGCTTCCCAAAGTGGTGGGATTACAGACATGAGCCACTGTGCCTGGCCATTCATTTTTAAAATTAAAAAAATTAGTCTGAAACAATAGTCAACTTATAGAAGGGTTGCAGGTGCAGAACAAAGAACTTTTTTTCTGACCCATTTGAGGGTCAGTTGCCAACCTGATGTTCCATCAGCCCTAAGGCTTCAGTGTACATTTCTTACAAACAGGACATTCTCTTGCACAGCCACAATACAACCACTAAGTCTGGTAATTAATGTTGTCGTATTACTGCCATACAATCTTCAGATCCCATTCAAGTTTCACCAGTAGTCTCGATAACGTCTCTTCTAGCGAATGGACTCAGCTGAGAATCATGAATTACATTTAGTTGCCATGGCTCCCTCAGTCTGGAAGAAGAGTTTCTTGGTGTTTCTGTGACTTATAACCATGACATGTTTGGAGATTACAGGCCATTTGTTTTATAGTGTGTGTCTTGATCTGCATTTGTCTGTTTCCTTTTGATTAGATTCAGATATGCATCATTGGCAGGAATAACAAAAGTGATGCTGTTTTCCACTCATTGCATCCTATTACATGAGGGCAGATTTGATTTATTCTATTTCTAACGATACTCACTTTGATCACTTGCTTACAGTGGGACTGCCAAGCTTTTTCACTTTAAAGTTAGTCTTATTTTGTGAGGAGGTGTTTTGAAACTATGTAAATATCTCATTAATCATCATTCTATATTTATCAAATTTGCAATTTGGAAATATAGATTCACAGGAAGTTGCAAAAATAGTACAGAGAAGTGCTGTGCATCCTTAGCCCAATTTTCCCCAATGGTTTCATCTTCCATAACTATAGTATCATATCAAAACCAGGAAATTGACATTGGTACCACGTATGCATAGTTGTATGTTGTTTTATCACATGTGTAGATTCATGGAATCACCTTCACAATCCAGATGCAGAACTGTTCCATCACCACAAAGATCTCCTTCATGCTGCCCCTTTATGGTCACACCCGCACTCTGCTCCCGCCCCTCCATTCTTCCAAACCCCTGGACATCACTAACCTGTTCTCCACCTCTATAATTTATCTTGGGAATGCTGTAAAAATGAAACCATACATTATGTGATTTTTAGAGATGATCTTTTTCTACTCAGATGATGCCCTTGAGATCATCCATGTTGTTGTATTAATGGTCTTTTCCTCTGCTTTATGCTGAGTAATTTGTGGTGTGGATGCACCACAGTTTAACTGTTCACTTAAATATTTTAGGATATTTTGGTTGTTTTTATATAGACATTTTTATATTAGTATGAGCTCATGATTTTCTATTCAGTGGATTCTTATATACTATACTTTTTAATTTATTGCTCAAATTGTCCCCACCATGGCCAGCGAAAGCTCCTTAAACTGGCAACCCTTATGTTTGACATGTCATCATCATTATTTGATCATTTTCTTTCTGGAAGAAGATGTTCCAAGCTCATCTTCTACCTTTCTATCCCAGCCCTGGAATCAGCCACGTATCTCAGGATGTCCCCTTTGTATAACCCATCTCCCATCTCTGCTGCTATCCCCTCACCACATGGCTGTTCTCCTCACCCCCTTGAACTTTAACACTCATGGCAAGCTGCACCTCCTTAAAAACCTCCTTCTTGGCTCTGACATTCCACGCAAGTCCTCCGAAATGTGGATTCCTCCTCTCTCTGCTCTGGCTGAATCACCTGCACACACAAGTGCCTGACCTACTCAGTTTGGGTTTCTCCACTCCATGCTGAACTGCCCCTTTCCATGGACTTCTTACCCAGCTTGGGCTCTGAGTTCCCAGGCCAGGCCTCCACCCCTTCCACGGGGCTGCCATTCCCACCCTGATTGGGCTCTACCACTTTTGCGCTGGACCACATCCCCTGTGTGAACATGCCCCTCATCTGCTGGGTCTCTGATATCCTATGCTGGGCTGCCTCTATATGTGGGTGCCATCTCATCCCACTTTGGCTCTGATACCGCCTCACTTTGGGTCACTATGGCTTCTCACTACCTAACTGTGACCCAACTAATGACATTAGTACTGAATTGTTTAGGACAGAGAAGGGGAATTCACTTTTTCTTTGAAGTACCTACTGTGCAACCATCTTTCTGGCTAGTTTTCTCTTTGTTAACATTTGTCTCTAAGATCTTTAATTATACATGAATTGAGCGATTATTCAATATCACCTTTATTAACTTTATTAAAAGCTTGCATTTTACAATCAAGAACCAGGATGGGCCCAAGATAAAAAGGGTCCAAAGAAGTGATGCTCAGGCTGACCTTTATTTGACAAAAGGACCCTCATAAAAAGGTTTAACCCAGCTTTCCAGAAGGGATGACTCCATAAGGTTTCAGGATCCTGACCAGACTGGAGATCTAGTGACAATTAATATGGTTCATTGGATAGAAATGCTCATATGCAGAGAAGCTTAAGATTTGGGAGGCAGGCCGTCTCCAGCTTCAGTTTGCAGGAGTGCACCCTTTTCCCTGCCCTTGATGAGGACCCAGGGAGTCAAATCCTGGTGGTGACAGGAATGGGCACTTTGAGAGATTTGGAGATGAAATCAGAGCAGACTGTGCAAGATCAACAACATTCCTGGGAGGCAAAGTCCCGAATGAAGTACATGAGAATCTGCTGATGACAGGGATGGAGATTAACTTCTGGGGCCAGAGCAGGTTCACTCAGGGAATGAATTGGCAAGTATTCATGTGGATGGAGAGGGCCATGAGCCATGTGAAGCCATAGCATATGGTGTTGGTAGAGAGAAAAATTAATTTCAAGGTCCAGGAGAGGCTTGTTTAAAATTGAAGCTTCAAAGTGTACGTTTTTGCCATATTGGGGTTGGCATTGCTGGATGGCAGGGTGTTCGTTGTCTTGCCATTGTTTATTCTATTTGCCACCTGTGGTTATGGCTCAGGCATTTCATATCATGCATGGCTCTAAATTTTGTTCAGAGTTGCCTGTGACACTGTAGAGACCATGTCTCTAGACAAAGACCACCCTCAATTTTGGAGTGAGATGCCAAGAGCGCTGGAGTTTGAGGGCCTTTGGAAAGGGACATATGGAGAGACATTAAGTGGGGTCTGAGTATGCTGCCATTGTATACTTCCAAACTTTGGAATGTCACGGGAATATTCCTTGAAAGAGTTTGTGAGAGAAAGTCTGTGTGGATGGGTGACTCCTACTACCCCTATTACAAGTTGTGGTAATCTGTGAAATTAGTCACTGGGGACATTTCTTCCTATAGCAGTTTAAGCTCTGAAATGAGATGGTCTGGCTAGTTCGGATGAATTTATTAGCACCTTGGGAAAGTCCGGAAGCCTCTTTCTTCTGTCTTCCATCTCACATTTCCCCCAGGTCTTGGCTCTATGCAATTGTAAAAATTCTACCACAGTAAGTGATGGGTCTCACTTTGCTTGAGAAGCACAGTCATCTGCCCCAGGGTTCACTGAGAGCCTATGGGGCATATTGTGATGAGGTTAGTCAGCCCAGTATTTTACAAAGTTGTTTTCCTTTTAATGGGATGGGTGCTTTCTGGTTTGTCCCAGTTGTCCCAACTCCTTATTGGACGACGGTAGCATATCTCACCTGGTAAGGTGTTGGATTTTGCTCCCTGGACTAAGGGCACAGTAGCTCAGAGGAATACTGCTCCAGTGACTGCATTATAGCTCTGGGATTTTACTGTGCTCTCTAAACTTTGGGGACTTAGGGGCTAGTGCTGTGATAGTGCCTATGCTTGTGGTTCTCTGGGACTTTGGAAAGGTGAGCCTTGCTTTTCAGACTATAGCAGGCACGAGGACTGAACTCTAAAGCTAAGTGAGCAAGAATTTCTATTTACCCCCATCTTCCTCACCAAGCCTGGCTCAGTGGGTGGAGAAATGTACATTGGAAAATATGTCAAATTCTGCAGCCACACCGCCAACAATTGGAGTGTGCCTGCCGTCTTAAAAACATTAAGCAGCAAACTGCATTTCTATTCTTCAGACTACCCTCTTCTTGGACCTTAAACTCTTTGGCTTAGATGACACCAACAGCCAATTTTTAATGAGCTGTGACAATAAAGACATTTATAAACCTTGGCAAGTTTTTCTATTCTCATACTTTATTGCATTTCTGAAATTTTCCAACTAACTCTTCAAACTAAAACAAATGTTAAAAAATGCACTAGACTATAGGCAGGATATAGTCATCCTTTAATCCTTCAGGTAAATATGTATGAATTTGTGTCAAGTATAAAACATTCTAAATATCTAAAATATTAAAATGTATTTAAAAAATAAAACTTCTAAAGCTAAGTCTGAACTATAAAAAGAAAACAAGCTTGATCACATATATAGTGGAAAGACTCCATCAAGATTAGAAAAAAAAGTTACTCATACATATTTTGTGTCAGAGACTGTTCCTGGCAGTGTATACATATTATCCCATTTAATTTTCACAACCACCCTGTGCTATACAAACAATTACATCTATTTTACAAGTGAGGGAACTAAGGAACAGAAGTATCTTGCCCAATATCTGCAAGTCAGTGAAGTGTTGGGGTTGGGAGGATGTGGGTGATAGTGTGAAGTCCTTTTTAGCCACCTTTGTTCTAACAAAACTCAGGCAGGTGCGGTGGCTCACGCCTGTAATCCCAGCACTTTGGGAGGCCGAGGTGGGCGGATCATGAGGTCAAGAGATAGAGACCATCCTGGCCAATATGGTGAAACCCCGTCTCTACTAAAAAAATACAAAAATTAGCTGGGCATGGTGGCGCGTGCCTGTAGTCCCAGCTACTTGGGAGGCTGAGGCAGAAGAATTGCTTGAACCCGGGAGGTGGAGATTGCAGTGAGCTGAGATTGTACCACTGCACTCCAGCCTGGTGCCTGGCAACAGAGCAAGACTCTGTCTCCAAAAAAACAAAAAACAAAAAACAAAAACTCAACCTTGAAATGTAAAGGAGGGTGGACTAGAAAATAGATAAATGTTTAAGGCTAAGTTAGAGCATTTGATTGCAGTGCTTTACCATCCACAGTGATATACTTACTGGGTTTCCGTATCCAAAATGCCTGACCATGACTTGAGTGCCTTTATTTTTCAGTCATGGGTTTGTTTTTTCTTCAAGTGGAGGACTTCAGAAAATTAAGCAGGGAAAAAAATGATATTGCCACACTAGTAAAACCACTGACGGAAATACATTAAAATCCATCCAGTTTCTTTTCCTTTGCAACAAAAATAAAAAATTATCATTGGGCACATAACATTGTGTGCCTGTTCTTGATTTTTCTATTACTGGTATGTTTACATGACCCATTAGGTGCGACAATTTTCTCATTGTTGGCCACCATGTTCTCAGTTTTTTATTCTCATAAATGTGACAAATAACTGATGTGTTAGCCCTTTCTGTATTTTGTATTGTTTTTGCAGGATAGATTCCCAGAAGTAGAACTGCTGAGTCACAGGTAGGTCATTCTATAACTTGATGCATAGTGCCAATTTATAACACCACTGGCTGTATAAGAAGAGTGCTAATTCCATCATATTCTTAACAATGAGCGCTATTAAAAGATGGAGTCTTAATGGTAATAAATTGGTATCTTTAAACATCTTTGATTACTAATGAAATTAATTTTTTGCATATTTCCTTATTTGTTTTGTAAACTTTTCTTATTTTTAACTATTTATAATGGAATTTCTTCTCTGTTTCAGACTTCCACAAGTATGAAAAATGAAAAGGCCCAGGGTTACCTTCTAGAGACAAATAAATGCACTCTTGAACATTTTGGAATCTCTTTTTTAAAAAGGAAATTTTGCAAGAATTCAGAGTTTAACAATTACCCTTTAAAATAGCCTTGCCTGTTTCAAGTTTACTTCACTCTATTTTCTCCTTAACTTCATGTTTCCAAGAAATAGGCTTCAGGG
Source organism: Cheracebus regulus (assembly GCA_963574635.1). Taxonomy (NCBI): domain Eukaryota; kingdom Metazoa; phylum Chordata; class Mammalia; order Primates; family Pitheciidae; genus Cheracebus; species Cheracebus regulus. The sequence goes on from CAUYQU010000945.1 coordinate 40,373, forward strand.
GCTTCAGCCTTTGCTTCCAACTCATCATCATCCTCTGGGGACCTACATCTAATATCTTTCAGTCCATGTTTTTTTTTTCATTGCTTTAATAAGTGACTGTTACCCTTCCCAGAGAAAATAACCTTAATAGAAAAGCAGACTTAAGCTAGAAGAGTTGTAAGAATTGGCCAATGGGAGTGAGAGTTTTCAAGTGTTTCTAAATACCCAGCTAAGGCCAAATGGTACCTTTTGTGCAAGGTAGACAGCCAAGCACCTTGAGCACAAAGACTTCTTTATAACAGTTGCTCACAAAGACATAGTACTTATTATATGCTGGATTCTGTTCTCTATGCTTTCCATGTGTTAACTTATTCTTACAACAAGCCTAAGATGAAGGCATAATTATCCCTGTTTCACAGATGGGAAAACCAAGTCACAGAAAGTATAATTAGTTCAGGCTGCCATAACAAATACCATAGACTGGGTGGCTTAACAACAGAAATTTATTTCTCATAGTTCTAGAGGCTGGAAAGTCTAAGATTATGGTCTGGCATTGTTTGGTGTCTGATAAGGGCTCTCTTCCTGGCTTGCAGATGCCTGCCTTGTTATTGTGTCCTCATATGGCAGAGAGATAGGTAACTTCGGTTCCCCTTCTTATAAGGGCACTAATCCTATTGGATTAGAGCTCCACCCTTATCTCATGTAATCTTAATACCTCCTAAAGATCCTGTCTCTAAATACAGCCTCATTGGGGGTTAGGCTCTCAATATATGAATTTTGGGTGAACATATTCTGTCCATAGCATTCTGCCCCTAGCCTTTCCCCCAAATTCATTTTCTAATCAACATGCAAAATATATGCATTCCACCCCAACAGTCCCCAGAATCTAAATTCATTTTCACGTTAAAGTACAAAGTCTCATGTAAATATCATCTAAATCAGCTATGGGTGAGACTTAAGCTATGATTCCTATCTTTCTCCAGCTGTGAACCTCTGAAACCAGGCAAGTTATGTGCATCCCAAACACAATGGTGAGACAGGTGTAGGATTGACATTCCTATTCCAAAAATGAAAAATAGGGAACAAGGGGTTGATGGGTCCTAAGCAAGTCTAAAGCCTATTGTGGCAAATTCTATTATATCTTAAGCCTGAAGAATAAATCCTCTTTGCTGCAATGCAGTGTCATCCTTGTGGCTTGGAAGGGTGACCTGTCTTTGGAAACTCAGGAGAAACTCAGCTCTTGTCCTGCCCACCCCCTTGCCCCTGCACGGAGTGGTAGCCCTGATCTATGAATTATCTTTGAAGTCATTTCTTTCCTTTGCTTAAATAATAGTTCATGTTTGCAGCCAAATAGTGATATGGTCTAGTCCTATACAATCTAAGAAGGCTGATAGCCACCTTCATTCTTTTCCACTTTCTCTGTCCCCTTTCTTTCCAACTGTCAGTGTCTTCTGGTATAATCCCATCTGTTTTCCTGGCTTCAGCTGAGATGGGTAATTAAGTATATGAGTCACACTCATGATCAGTTTATCAAATGGTTGCTCAGCCACACCCTTAGTATTCTCTTCAGAGTCAGCTTTCTCAATTTTTGTAATATGGATAGGTTAAGAATTTTTCCAAGTCCCCAAGTTCTGGTTCCTTTTTTCTGCGTGTTTTTTTTTTTTTTTTTTTTTTTTAGAGAAAAAAAAAGGCCAGGTATGGTGGCTCATGCCTATAATTCCAGCACTTCAGGAGGCCTAGGCAGGCAGATCATGAGGTCAAGAGATGGAGACCATCCTGGCTAAATATGATGAAACCCCGTCTCTACTAAAAATACA
>CAUYQU010000947.1:0-31348 GCA_963574635.1 Cheracebus regulus
TAAAAGTACAAAAAATTAGCCGGGCGTGGTGGTGCATGCCTGTAGTCCCAGCTACTCGGGAGGCTGAGGCAGGAGAATTGCTTGAAACCGGAAAACAGAAGTTGCAGTGAGCCAGGATCGCGCCACTGCACTCCAGCCTGGCGAGAGAGCGAGTCTCTGTCTAAAAAAAAAAAAAAAAAAAAAGAAAGAAAGAAAGAAAGAAAGAAGAAAGAAAAAAGAAATAAAGTACCCCAGAATGTATAGGTAGTAGGGGCTGACATAAGGACTTGATCCATGTCTGTCTGACTCTACAGTCCATACTCTGTGCCCATTACACCATATTGCCCAACAGGATATAAACATGATAAAAATTTACTGGTACCTTCTTTTCGTTTGTTTATTCCTTCACAGTTTTTTGGCTAGCCCGTCATCTTGGGACTATAATGTATCAGGCTGACACACTCACTCTTAGCCCTTATTTTCACTTATATTTTCACTCTCATATGTCGATATAGGTATTCATGTATGTGTAAGGCATGTGCAATGCATTGATAATGAGTTTCTTTAATTCTAGTTCTTGTTAGATACATCTTTTTTTTCTGTAGAGTTATGTACAGTTATACTAACAATCTAAATTGCCTAATATTACAAAGTAGATGACCATGTTTTCAGGGAAGAAGTATATTTGCAGAGACACCGCTTTCTAAGATGCTTGAATTTTTGGGAATGTTGATGCCATTGGTGGAGGGGAAAGGGAGGACTATTTGTTCCGTGATTTTGAGGTCAATAGTACAGTGTTCTTCATATTAGCTGATGTCGTTACATAAGTCAAGGGCAGTAAATCAGTGACAGAGAAAACAGAGATAATCTGTCCTGCCCAGCAGCTCTCTGGCTCGAAGGGCAAAGCCTTGCCGGTACCGATTATCAATACACTTGTTGATACTTTTACAACTCATGTTGGGCCCAGTCTCTACAGCACAAGGCAATTTGGGTTCAGCAGGTATTTACAGAGGATCTACTTTCTGTCAGGTAGCATGCTAGGGGCAGGGGAAACCTTGGTGAAGCTGTAAGTCTAGAAGGAAAGACAGAAAATGAAAACTGGTTACGATAATTTGTGCTGAGCCTAAGATGAGGGGAGGTGAGGCTTTGGGACTGGCAACTTAAGGACCTACTTCCTTCAGGGGGAAAAGAACTTAAAATGAATAGGACTTTTAGATTTAAAACATGGTTTGAATGACTGTACAGTTTATATAATGCAACTGACACACAGGAGGTATGAGCAAATGAATATCGGTTGAGCAAATTTATGAATGTATAAATGAGTGAATGACTAAAAGCAATATTGGTTCTTGTTGTCTAAATAGGCATGGGTTTTGAGGTAGTGTAGAAAGTTGATAGTCTCTGTAATGTATTTTGTGTGTATGTGTGTTACCTTGAACAACAGTTTGAGAACCACTGTCCAAAGGATAATTAACACTGAAGAGTTGGAGGCCAGGCTGGACCAGAGCTCTTGGGGCAAGCCTGAGACCAGTGCGGTGGTGACACCTGCAATTTGTTAGTCATCTTCACTGGGAAAGCATATGGTGGGGAAGGAATAGATGATGCCATCTCTTGTGGAATGTCTCCCTCTACTGGCTTAGATGTCAGTTTCCTTTTCTTACAGGAGCTGACATAGAGGATAAGAGATAATAGGACATTTTCTCCTCCAACCGGATGGAGATCAAGAACTAGGAAAAGATAGAGATGCTCTTCTGCTTTTGTCACATTAGGACTCACAACCACGAATGGTGAAATAAACACCTCTGGGAGTGCTGCTCCCTTCTCCTGGAATGACCCCTAAAATGGAGGGGTGAAGCTCCAGTGGTCCTGTCAGTCCTACAACACCCTGACCCTCTAACCACAGGTGACCAAGCTAGGGGCAGACAGACCCCTTACTCAAGCTAAACCTACCAGATTGTCTCTCCCAATTTGATGTTTGCTGGAGGAGGAGGAGGAAGAAAAGGAGGAGGAGGAGGAGGAGGAGGAGGAAGAGGTGGAGGGCGGCAGAGAATTGGGTCAATTGGCCTGATGTTATATTTATGACAGTATTTTAGAGATAAAGCCTACCAACGGCAGGAACAGAAGTAACCAAAACTTCCAAATGTAATAATTTGATTCTTCACAGACAAATCTGTGAGACACCTGATGTCCTTTCTATAGTACTCATTTTATATTTCATCAACTTCGACTGAGAAGATTTTTGGCATTTGTTGAGAAAATTGAGATCAAATTTTTAGGAATCAAACTGGCTGTATTATTTTTAAGCATAAATTTCATGTTAGAAAGAGAAGCTTTATATTCAAATAATGTAGTCGATCACTAAAAGTTTTCATGTATGAAGTATATGGGCTGGATGCGGTGACTCACAACTGTAATTCTGGAACTTTGGGAGGCCAAGGCTGGTGGATTGCCTGAGCCCAGAAGTTTGAGACCAGCCTGGGAAACATGGTGAAACCCTATCTCCACAAAAAATACAAAAATTATCTGGGCATGGTGGCACACACCTGTAGTCTCAGCCACTCAGGCTACTTAGGAGGTTGAGAGGTGGGAGGATTGCTTGGGCCTAGGAGGTTGAGGCTGCAGTGGGCTTGAGATTGCACCACTATACACCAGCCTGGGTGAAAGAGAAGACTCTCTCTCTCTCTCTCTCACTGTCTCTCACTTTCTGTCTCTGTCTCTCTCTCCATATACATCTGTATTTTTTTGTAGAGATAGGATTTCACCATGTTGCCCAGGCTGGTCTCAAACTCCTAGGCTCAAGTGATCTGCCAGCCTTGGCCTCCCAAAGTACTGAAATTACAGCTGTGAGCCACCGTGCTCAGTCCATATATTTAATATATGAAAAATTTTAGTGATTGATTGCATTATTTGAACGCAAAGCTTCTCTTTCCAACATGGAATTTATGCTTAAAAATAAGACAGCCAGTCTGATAGTATTAGCAGTGAAACTCTAGGGAAAATGGGAACTTTTATTTTAGTGCATGTTGGTAACATGCATTTCAAAAATTGCAAAAATCTTTCACAATTTAATAACTAATAAGTATATCTTGAATCAAACTAACAATTTTTTCTGTAAAATGTGCACAGGATTGGATAAAGGTTTAATGAAAATTTTATAAAAAGAGTTACAGTTTGATGGGAAAGTATGAGTGCTATAGATAAAAATGGGGAAAAGATATATATATGATTTTCAAAGGAAACACAAACATGTATTTGAAAAAAATATTGAACCTAGATATAAATCAAAGAAAGCCAGAAGGGCTGGCTTCTAGAAACGTGGGTACAATATTAGGGAAGGGGGAGAGCTGGGCAGAGAAATCTCCATCCTCTTCACATAATAAAGAGGTAAGGACAAACTAAGAAAAAGAGGCAGTTTGAATGATGATGGACAAAGTATGATATTCTATCCAGGATCTCCCTTCAATCCTTTATGATTTGCTCAATATTTCAATCTACTTTGCTGACACGGTTTGCTGTGTCCCCAACCAAATCTCACCTTGAATTCTAATTCTCATAATTCTCATGTGTCATGGGAGGGACCTGGTGGGAGATAATTCAAACATGGGTACAGTTACCTTCATGTTCTTCTTGTGATAGTGAGTGAGTTCTCATGAGATTGAATGGTTTTATATGGGGATTTTGCTGTTTCCTTCTGCACTTTTTCCTGCCACCATATTAAAAAGGACATGTTTGCTTCCCCTTTTGCCATGATTGTAAGTTTCCTGAGGCCTTCCTAGGTCTGTGGAACTGTGAGTCAATTAAATTTCTTCCCTTTATAAATTACCCAGTCTCAGGTACCTATTTATTAGCAGTGTGAGAACAGACTAATATATTTGCTAACTAATATTTTGTATACTAGATTTCCTTGTGGAGAGAATTGAGACCCACTTTAGGTTTAGATTAGGATGAAAATAGAAGCTCCCTGTGTAGGAGAGTTGACCTTTGACTTCTAGGTTACATTTATGCAACTTTCTCCCCTTTTATGACGAATGAGATAATTATTGTCATATAACTAACACTTATGGATCAAGTAATTCTGTGACAGTCACTGTTACTTGTACATTACACTTAATTCTTACAATAACTCTATGAAGTAGAGTAGTACTATTATTCCCATTTTATGAATGGGAGAATTGAAGCACAGAAAGAAGAAAGTTGCCCAATGTGACACTGCCGATAACTTGCAGAGAAGGAGTGGAATCACGGCATTCTGACTCTATTCCCTTACCTACTGTGATAGATAGTTTCTTCCTGTTATGCACAAAGATATTTGTTCTCTTGTATTGATTTCCTACCTTAGCAAAATGAACACCTGTGTATGTAGATCTTTGCATCCATCTATGAAGATTTTATATATAATACATACACACATTCATGCAGACATAGAGGTACACACTCTCTCTCTCACACACACACATGCACAAACACATACATACATACCAAGGACATTTTTAGAAAGTGAATCTATTGTAACAAAAGGTATGCAAATGATTTTGGGGCCAGGAGTGGTGGCTCACATCTGTAATTTCAGCACTTTGGGAGGCCAAGGCAGAAAGAGTATTTAAGCCCAAGAGTTTGAAACCAGCCTAGGCAACACAGTGAGACCCCATTCTCTACAAAAAAAAAAAAAAAAAAATCCAAAAATTAGCCAGGCAGCATGGTACACACCTATAGTTCCAGCTATTTGAGAGGCTGAGGTACGAGGATCTGCCTGATTCCAGGAGGTTGTCCACTGCACAGAGTAAGACTGTCTCAAAAAAAATTGTTGGTTTATTGCTAAACTGCCTATGAAAATGATTGCCTCCATTCATGCTCTCATCAAAATTTAGGTTGTCCCTCATCCTTGCCAACACTGGTTCTTATCAAACTTTAATTATTTTTTTGCCAACCTGTTAGGTGAAATATGTTACCTTGTTATTGTGATTAAAATTTCTTTCATCATGAGCACACTGAGAATCTTTTTAATTTATATATCAGCCACAATGTCAATGGTCTTTCTGTGAACTGCCTGTCCATGTGCCTTGTCTATTGAGTTGTTCATTTTTTCTGTTGATTCGTGAGAGCCCTTTTGATATTAAGAAAATTAGCCCTGTGGCTAACATACACATTGCATGTATTTCCCAATTTTTCATTTGTCTTCTGACTTTGTTTATGATACATGCAGACTTTGGCTTCATTTTCACTGAGTGGAATTCCAACAGCAGCATCTCCTGGGCTGACATGTTTGAACAAGGCAGCAGCTGGAACGCCTAATGCCTCTTTGAGTTCCTTCCCCAGCTGCCAAGCATTCAAAGCATCACACAAGTTTTTAAATTCAGGAGCATCATTTAGAATTCTGATGGGAAGCTACAACTTCAGTGTGTATAGCTGCACAGGAGTCTGATGAGAGATCATTTCATATTGCAAGGGCATCTGAGATATTTCTTTACTGTACTTTTCCTGAAGTAATCTGAAATTGCTTCATCATACTGTGCCATATAAGTGAATGTGAACGCCTTCAAGGCTAACTGGCGTCTACTCTCCAAGAAGGTGTCCTTATTCTCGGAGCTCTGCCTATCTGTGGACACTGCCTCATAGTCTTCTGACATACCACTGTCACTGGATTGTGGTTTTTGGTGGCATCTCTCAGTAAAGTTAATTGACCAGTATCAATTTGCCCAACAGCCTCTCAACCGTTACACTTGGAGAAGCCCTGTCTTCAGAAAGGGATAGAGATTACAGGCAACAGGCAGGTCTGGCCATGTTAGCATCACCTTTTGGAATATTATGAGCCAGGATTCCAATATGAAATTCAGGATGCAAAGTTTTGACAGCATTTCAGGAAATCCTGTTAGCTCAGAGACCTGACTGCCAGACCAGCATCCCTGAGAGCTTTTGCAGTCCACCCAGAAACAGTAGTAGTGGGGCCATAGGACTACGGAGGAGGGAGGCCCCTGATTCATGTTTTTATGTCTCTTAATTTTTTTCCATCTAGGTCTTGCACATTTTTAAGTTTATTGCAATTTTAAATAAAAATCCCTTTTGCTGCTATATTTTTAACTGTATAAGGAAAACTATTGATTTTTAATAACATTTTTGTACTGTTTAGTGAATTTTCCTATTGTTTGTAATAGTTTTTTCAATTGTTTTTTTAGGTATAAAGTCATACTATTTGCAAATAAAGATAAATTTGCATTCTTATTGCCTATTTTACACAATTTAATTCTTTTTTTTAGTCCAATTGAATGACTAGTACTTTCATAAAAAATAAATATGGATAATAGCGATGATGGTGGGCATCCTTGTTTTGTGACTAACTAAAAAGATTTTTTTTTTTTGAGACAGAATTTCGCTCTCGTTGCCCAGACTGGAGTGCAGTGGTGCGATCTCGGCTCACCACAACCTCCACCTCCCAGGTTCAAGCAATCCTCCTGCCTCTGCCTCCCGAGTAGCTGGGTTTACAGGCATGCACCACATGCTCAGCTAATTTTGTGTTTTTAGTAGAGACGGGGTTTCTCCATGTTGGTTGGGCTAGTCTCGAACTCCCGACCTCAGGTGATCAGCCCACCTCGGCCTCTCAAAGTGCTGGGATTACAGGTGTGAGCCACCTCGCTCAGCCAAAAATATTTTTAATGTTTCTCTCTGAACATGATACTGGCTTTCGGTAGCATATTTCTAAAAGAAAGTCTAAAAGTGTCTAAATAGCATTATAATATATGAACATGATGGGAACTATGAATATGAATTAATAATAATAAAATATTCAATCAAATGCCTTACTCTTCTTGATTATTCACGTCGAGGTATTTCTGCTATCTAAACTGACTTTTGAAAATGTTTCTACAGATAAATTGTATTTTGTAACTAAGTAGCTAAGTTTTACGGAAACTACATAAAATTTACTTAGATGTAATCATCTAACTTACTTAGATGTAACGGAAAATATTTCATTGTCATAAAATTTACAATGATCAGAAAAACAGAACTGAACTGTCCTCTTATAAGCAATTCTCTGTGTTACACACAGGGAAAGACTGTGATTAAATTAATGGTTGCTGAAATAGCATTGAAAAGATGTGTGTGTGTGTGTGATGTGCTCACATCACACACACACACACACACACACACACACACAATCCTTTCTACATATTCAGTAGCTGCAACTCCAATTAAAGTCTTGGCTGGGCACAGTGGTTCACACCTGTAATCCCAGCACTTTGAGAGGTTGAGGCAGGCGGATCACCTAAGGTTGGGAGTTCAAGGCCAGCCTAGCCAACATGGTAAAAACCTGTCTCTACTAAAAATAAAAGTAGTTAGCTGGGCGTGGTAGTGCATACCTGTAATCCCAGCTACTCAGGAGGCTGAAACGGAGAATCATTTGAATCCAGGAGGCAAAGTTTGCAGTGAGCTTAAGATGGCATCACTGCACTTCAGCCTGGCCAACAGAGCCACACTCTGTCTCAAAAAAACAAACAAACAAAAAAACAAAATTAAGGTCTCAATGACACCTACACCCATATTTAAGTGTATACAACATAATAGCTTACATATTCATTCATTCAGCAAATATTGAAAACTTACCAGTTGCAAGTCAATTAGATCCTGAGTGTATGATAGTGAACATCATGCCATATTCACCCCATAAGTCTACTGGGAAATACAGATAATCAAACAAGTATTACAACCAAACATTCAGCTAAGAAAGCTGGAACCATGACATTGCTATTTCTTCTGTGGCAATATAAACACCAAAAATATTTCCGTAAAATAAAAACATTTGTAAATGTAAGTACAAATTCTTATTTGTAAAGGTAAACAACAAAAATCATAATTATGTTCAATACTGCCACTTGTTTTGTGGCATGGTGTTGTGAGTTGAATTGTGTCCCCCTAAATTCACATTTTGAATTTCTAACCACCAGTACTTAAGAATATGACCTTATTTGGAAATAAGATCTTTTCAGATGGTAGTTAAGGCCATACTGGAGTAGGGTGGGCCTTTAATTCCATATGATTGATGTTCTTTAAGAAGGGGAAATTTGGCACAGGCATATGCACAGCGAGAACGAAATGTGAAGATGAAGGCAGACATGAGAGTGATGCAGCGAAGCCAAGAAATGACAAAGACTGCCAGAGAACTACCAGAAGTTAGGGGAGAGGCATGGAACACATTCTGTCTCACAGCCCCCAGGAGGAACCAACCTTGCCAACACCATTATTTCAAACTTCTTGTCTTCAGAACTGTGAGACAATAAACAGTTGTTGTCTAAGCCATCCAGTTTGTGACACTTTCTTATATCAGCCTTAGCAAACTAATACACTTGAGATGGGGCTTCATGTAGTGGACAATGGTGCAATTGTGATAAGCAAAACTCTTTCTCTCTCTTATATGCACACATATATACCTTGTTAAGATATTTATAACTCACAGTTTATAGCTGATAGTACAATTTTATTATTCCCAAAATCTTTCCAGGAATTAACAGGAAGAACAGCTCCTTCGCTGTTCCCTGTAGTCCAGAAGCTTCTGTTTCAACTATGCTACGAGAAAGTGTCTGTTAACACTACCCTAGTATTTAGGCAAATTCATAACATTGTGCTAAACAATTAAATACCAAACTTTTGGAAAAATGTTCCAGTATCATTTTTCACAGGTTTTGACCTCCCAACTTCAAATAAACAATGCTAACTCCCACCATTACTTTTTTTTTGAATTAATGAACAATTTCAAATATGAAATTTAAGGGATGGACATACAGAGCCACATAACTCTGAAGAACACTGCATATAGTGTTTTTGAAAGCTTGTATATTTGACACTCTAAGTTGAGAAAAACAGGAAAAATAAATAATAATATTCGTTATTTTATGATTATAAGAATCGTAAAACACTTCCTATGAAAATATTATAAACAGCTGTTGAAATTGGCACTCAAATTTATACTCATATGACTTATCACTGCTCGAGAGCAAAGGACAATATTTGAAGAAGAATAAAAAGTCTTTCTGTATGGTGAGTTTAAAAAATCTTGACTAAAGAAGTAACGCTTTCCTTAAAATTTGTATTCTTGGTTTTACACAGACATAATGCTAATATTTATATTAATAAATTACTTGCCATGTCTGCTTTAAGGAGAGCCCTGAGGGCCCTTATGAAGAGCAGTAGTGACACCTGCTGTTCAAATAAGGCAGCTTGGGGTGTCAGCCAGGGGATGTGGGTATCCTGGAGACCTTCAGGAATCCAGTGAAATTTACAATCCTTTCTCCAGAAAATAAAACATGTTCCCATATAAATACAACATTTTCCTATAATACACATAATTCATGAATCCCTGAACTAAATAATAGGGTCACTTGAGCTCCATATTTATCTAAAATATTGTAAACTTTCAAGTGGATGACATAATTCTATAAATTCAGGACAGCGTTTTAAAAGGAGAAAATTTGAGGCAATTTACCTCAAATGATTGATAACAACAATCATTACCATGTTGTTATCAATCTGGGCCTATAAATTAACGTCTCCAGGAGGATTAAATATGTAAAAAGTTAATAGGTCCAACTAGATAATTAATATATTGCCATAGACACTAGTCTTGCTTAGGTTTCTATGGTTTGTCATTTCAAATCATGTTATTTTCTATAGTTATTATTCATAGATGAGTATATTATTTAGTTCCTCAAGTATATGTTTTATAATTATGGTATTTTCTTGCAAGGAAATACCATCACTGGCCACTTTTACAGAAAATCACTTCTTAAGTCAAATTCAGAAAAGTTGTATCTTCAAGTAAAAACATGACCTTAGGGCCAGGCGCGGTGTCTCATGCCTGTAATCTCAGTATTTTGGGAAACCCCGGTGGGCAGATCACCTGAGGTCAGGAGGTCAAGACCAGCCTGGACAACATGGTGAAACCCCGCCTCTACTAAAAATACAAAAATTAGCCAGGCGTGGTGGCGCATACATGTAATCCCAGCTACTCCAGAGGCTGAGGCAGGAGAATCACTTGAACCTGCAAGGTGGAGGTTGCAGTGAGCCAAGATCGCGCCATTGCACCCCAGCCTGGGCGACAAGAGCGTAACTCCATCTCAAACAAAACAAAACAAAACAAAACAAAACAAAAAACAAAACAAAACAAAACAAAACAAAACAAAACAAAACAACCCACCATGACCTTAATGTTTTTAATTAATTTCCAAGTGAGGTTGTTGATTTACATTGCAATTCTTTTGCTAGGTTTTTGTTTTTTTACCCTCTCGAAGTGTATGTAGTATGCTCTGGGGACAGGATCAGCGACATTGAAACAGGGCCAGTAAAATGTTTGTCTATTTAAGCTTGCAAATGCCCAAGTCCATCAATTTTTCGTTTTATATAGAAAAATAATTGGGTAGGATTGATCACAAACCGCAGATTTTACCAGAGTACAAAGCAAAAATACCAATACTTGGCACAAGGATATGTAAAAATAAAAATGGCTAAAGTCTCCAATTGTGCCTTTCTTCAACCATCTTTGAAACGCTGTATCCTGACATTGTTAAAGAACAATAATCAGCAGGCAACTAGGAATTGGCCAAGAGCTACACAGTTTTGAGAAATTAAAAAAACAAACAAAAAAAAACCTATTAGCAGAAAATAAATGTGGAGTTTTAAGCTGTTAAACAAAATTATTTTGCGTATCTACATATGAAAAAATTTCCAAATTAAAACAACTATTCCGCAACATTCACTCAAGTGTTTACTGGGCTGTTTAATCGAAATTGTTTTCAGGAGTTAAGCCTACAACAGTGTTCAAGTGCTTCTCGCCAGGACTGGAACCAGGAGACAAACCACGCGGGCGACCTCCAAAGAGATCAAGGCAGTGGAAGTGACTTAGAGCCCACAGGAGTTTGCTCCCCAGACGCTGAGGTTCCCTGAATAAAAAGCATTAAGCTTCTGGGTAATACAGCACGAACAACCAGGACCCCAATCAAAACATTTAAGGCTGAGGATAAGGCAAAAAACAAATTGTAAGATTTCCTCAGAGGGGCGAGTGAAACCCTCCAGCCCGGCGCTTCCAGGAGTCTCCGCTCCTCAGCTTCGACACTCCGCCCTAGAGGCGGCCCCGAGGAGGAAGATCCGCCTCCCGATTCCAGATGGCCGGGGGAAACCGGCGCGCGTGCGCAGAGTTGCGTCACATCCGCCGCCTGGGCGCCCAATTCCGGAAGGTGCCGCACAGTTGTGGCGGCGGGTACTGCGTTAGTGGTTAGGGTTTCGTCGCTGCCGGAGGTGGGATACACGGCAGCATCATGGTCGAGGTAAAGTGACAATGGTGCTCTCAAGAGTCGTTTGCCTCTGGACTGTTTTTCTTTGGCAGTGGGCGTGGGGGATTGAGAGTGCTTGGAGTCCGGAGAGAAAAGAGGCTACGAGAGGAGCTATTTGGCCAAGGCCGGGTGGTCTCTTCTTCAGGTTTTCGGGGAAGGGGGGAAACCGGATGAGAACCTGAGTCGGAGGTTCAGTCCGGGCGGGAAGCCTGAAATAATTCGTTCAGTCCCCGTTTGACTCTTGGGAGCTGGACACTGTCCTTGGAGGCGGGGCCTCTGTTGGTGTTCGACCACTGGTGCTCGCCGCCCTCGGGGCAGTGTCAGTGATTCTGTGCCCTGAAAGACTGGCAGTCTTCTCTCTCTTCCGTTCAGTTTCGTCTCTTATTTCAGCTCTGCCCCCAGAAAATCCTGCCATTCTTTACATCTTTTCCTGCCTTGAACAGCCACTCTGTTAGCTGGGCTTGTCCACCTTACCCCATATATTTATTGATTCCATCAACTCTTCTCTGTATCCACTGCAGTCCACCTTAATTCAGACCAACCATATCTTTCACCTGGACTGGTTTCCTTGTTTCCATTTTGTTCTATAAGTTGTTCTGTTTAAAACGTAAGTTGTTCATACCTTTCTTGCTTAAAACCCTTTACTGACCCTATGTTGCTAGCACACAAAATATTAGGCTGTAGTAATGGTCTAAAAGACCTTACCCAAACTGGACTTTGTTTACCCTTGCAACCACAAGGCACCTTCTCACTCACCATATACAGCTGTACTGCGCTCCTTGTATTATTTCAGTTAACTGAACACCTTTTTACATAACATCTCTGTCAGCCTGGTTCATTTTTACCTCTATTTTGTGCAAAGCGAATTCCCTTTCTGCTTAAATATCATCTTAGTTAAATCTTTTACAATTTTACTTAGTCCTTCGTACTCTGACTCAGCGCCTTGCTTGTTGCCTTCATAGCACTTAAAAAATGTGTATTTTACGTTTTACTGTTTCCTCTTGAGCACAGGGACCGTGACCACCTTTTTATCATTCTGTTGCGAGATTCTAGCACAATACCTGCTAGATACACAGTACGAGCTCAGTAAATATTTGTTGAATAAATGACTAAACTCAGGCATCATTCAGTTGCTATACCTAAGGTTCTAGCCAAAGAGGAGCTTCCTCTTTTCTGAACTTGACTCCTGTAGCTTGCAACTAGTAGCTATGATGAGTATATAAAGCTTTTTACGTATTTAAACATGTAAAGTGTATAACCAATCTGACATTATGTTATGATTTGTTTAATTTGTAGGTAGGTGTGTAATTACATTCTTTCTTTTTAGGAGGTGCAGAAACATTCTGTACACACACTTGTGTTCAGGTCATTGAAGAGGACCCATGACATGTTTGTAGCTGATAACGGAAAACCCGTGCCTTTAGATGAAGAGAGGTGGGTATAGTTTTTTTTTTTTTTCAGTTGCTGAAATATTTAACATTTTAATATTGGGGGAAGAGAACAGGGAGAGGGAGATCTTTAAAGATAATCTAGTAATATTCATGGGCTAATTATTCAATGAGTGGTATTTTGGCATAATTTAAGCTGATTTAACTTTTTTTTTTTCCGTCCTTTTACAGTAAAAGTTCCATTAATTAATTGCATTTTATAAATAGCCAGTAATTAAGCGAGCCCCTTTTAGGTATTTTATTTTGTAATAAATCACTTTGTATGTGCTTTCAGCTTCCCGCTGCTCTCAGAGCCTTGCTGAGCTGAAATTGTACCTGGCCAGTACCTCTACTCCCTTCTTTTCTCATTAGTATGATAAAGATTTTTGAGTGGTGGCATATTTTTGGTTCTACATATCCAGCTCTAGTCTGGGATTTTATATGCAGTGTTCCTTCTTTGTCCTTTACCCTTTTAAAATCTATTGAATTCCTCAAATAAGCATTTATATTTAATTTATAAAGTAGACTATTTATAAAAGTAATATAAGTGCATTTCTTTCTAAAATATTGAACCAATTAAGGATTTTGATTAGTTTTGACTAACCTGTTTAGATACATAGAAAGGTTGCTATAAAGTTTTTTCTATATTTATATATTGAAGGAAAGTATATTGATTTTGAGGTTTCTTAAAATATATGTTAGTTTATATATATCTTTCAATCAGACCCTTGATAATTTATCACAAAAGGTTTTGTATTTATTTGGTAACGAACTAAAATACTAGGTTTAATGAATGTTGTGTGGTGGAATGTGAGCAAAAGAAAACAGATAACGGTGGGAAAATGAACTTGGAAATTTTTGAATCTTTTAAATACTACCTAAAATCTTACTAGAAACTTTTCCCACATGATTTGGCAAACTTAAGCTATCCAGGTATTTGTTTTAAAGTATTTACGGATATGTTCTTATGTTTATAATTTCTAAATAGTCACAAACGAAAAATGGCAATCAAGCTTCGTAATGAGTATGGTCCTGTGTTGCATATGCCTACTTCAAAAGAAAATCTTAAAGAGAAGGGTCCTCAGAATGCAACAGATTCATATGGTCATAAACAATACCCTACCAATCAAGGTAAGTATGGTATTATCAGAAATGTCAGGACTTATATGTGAATTTTAAAAATAGAAAAATAAAATGTGTTATTTATGCCCCTCCTGGCAGGACTTACTGTGATCATCCAGTATGTAATGGCTGTACCAGTATTATAATGGAAGTTTTGATCTTCATGGGAATAATGAGACATTGGTTAATGACTTTTTTCTTATAGCAGAATAATGATGGCAGAGATTCTTAGAATGTGGAGAAAGTCACAGTGGAGACTAAGGGAAAAATTTGGAGAATATTCTTAACCTGTGGGGATGCCATGTATCTTGTCTGTAATTCAGAAAGATGAAATTAAATACTAAAATCATAGTAAAGAGAATTCAAGATTCCACAGGAATCTTCTATTCGCTTGGAAGAAATACCAGAGTGGATTGTCATTTGATAGGGCTTCTTTGAACACCATTGTTGTACAGCAAATGGACGAGGACGTGGTTTACAGAGGTCAGAGCAAAAGTGATCAACTTCCCTTATTTCTGAAGCTTGACTTTAGTTGAGAAAATTTAATAGATCCGGTTGATAGTTTCATATTATTTGATACATTTAAAGAGATGGTAAATTTTATATAAGATAAATTCAGTACTGTTGATTTTTTTTTTCTTTTTTCTAGGACAAGAAGTTGAATACTTTGTGGCAGGTACACATCCATACCCACCAGGACCTGGTTAGTGAGCTGTTGTATATTAAAAATGTCTTTAAAATGTCACACATATTTTCACTAATGAGCCATAATGAGATTCTCATTGCCTATAAAATGCAAGATACGCTCACTAGCCAAGCATTCATGCATAGCTTTGTAGTGATAACACTCATGGGCCTTCATCAGCAAAGATTTTTAAGTATGTAATTTTTCAGGCACTGTGCTAGGAATTCAAAGACAGTAAAACTGTTGCAGGCCTAGACAAATTTATTATCTGGTGGTTTAGGCAGACATGTAAATATCACTAAGCTTATAAAAATGATGGAAATGTTAGAAGCAGTATGTTAGAAACATGTCCTCTGTCTGTATTAAGGCATTGGCTCTCAAATGGAGGGGCTAGTATAAGGGTAGAGGACAAAAGGCTTAATATATACAGAAAGTACAGGAAAATTGGGTATAGTAAGTTACATCCACTCTTGGAAACATTCTGTTAGTATTTGAGGAACTGCTTAATACTGACTTTTGAAACCAATACCCGAATATAATGGAAATTAACTTTACTATTCTGGGATGCTTTAATACCAAGTTGGTTGTGATGAAATCAAATTTGAGTTATGTGTTATTAGGCAGTATTTATCGTAGAAATTAAAAACAAAGATGAGCAAAATTTAATCAATTTTTATATCACTGCCTGGGGATAAACATTTGGTTTATGTTTTCCTTCAGCATTTTATTTTAAATGTATGTAAATGAAAACAAAGCTATTAAAAGAAATTGATTTTTCATTTTAATAGGGGTGGCTTTGACAGCAGATACTAAGATCCAGAGAATGCCAAGTGAATCAGCTGCACAGTCCTTAGCGGTGGCGTTACCTTCTCAGGCCAAGTATGAAATACTATAATTACAAAGATCTTAAAAGCATATTTCACTGTTCATGTTTTTTTTTTTTTTAATTTCTTTATAACTATTATATGACATTTTCCTTTATCAGGACTTAGAAAAGTTTAAAATAAAGCGTTGTTTTGCAAAATATATGACTGGAGACATTAATTACTTTATATAATTTCTTTTGCCTCAGGGCTGATGCAAATCGTACTGCACCTAGTGGAAGTGAATACCGACATCCTGGGGCTGCTGACCGTCCACAGCCTACAACAATGAACTCAGTAAGTTTTTCTGCCTCAAATAGCAGAAACTTTCTTTCAGAACATGTTGCCTTATTTCTCTTTAATCAAAAGTCTTAGATACTAAATAAATAGCACCTTTGGAATTATTAAGATAAATAACAGCGTGAGCTAGTCATTCATATTTCATAGCCCTAAAACTCAAGTTGGTAGCAAATTAATTTATTTTTTAGAATTTAATTCTGTTATATTGTGCATAATATATATATTTTGATAAAGATAATATGATGTTGGTATTTATTGCCCACTATTAAAAATGTAAGGAGTGTTTTTTGAAACTTATGTTAGTATGTATTAGATTTGAAGTTTTAGTTTTTTGTTAAAACTAAGTTGGTTATACGGTTATACGCTGTAGAACTGTACAGTTGTACAGTGCTGTTAGTGTTGTACTATTCATGGGCTATGCAACTGGTCTTATAAATGAGCATTTAGAAATAAGTTTATTGGTTTGTAAGTAAGTGGTAACTGCTCAGTATGGTAGAAGTAGTAATAGAATTATTTTCTACAGTTCTTTTATTATGCTGCCACTTGAAATAAGTGCTGGCTTTACTGCTCAGCTTATTATGCAATTGATTTGACCTTATGAAAGGAGTGAATGTGTAGCTTCCACATCTCATTTCTTCCTTTATCTTCATTCAGAGCACATTTTCTGTCCAGGCTCTCTGCCCTTAAATTATGAGGATATAATTTAAGCTTCTTGAGGGCAGGAACTTTATGGGTTTAAATATTTTTTAGGTGACTAGATGGCTACTAACAATAGAAGGTATATCAGGTAGCATACCTTTTAAAATAGTATTTAAGTATTAGAAGATAGATATTAATAATGTTAAAATATGACAATGAAAGGCAGTGGCATTAATACACTTAAAATAACTTTAATAATAGGAGCTTACATGTAGCATTTACTACTCTTTGTCGTAACCCCAAGAAATAGGCACAATTCCCATTTTACAAGTGAGACACATAGAGGTTACATAATTACTACCCAGTGTCAATCAGCTAGTAATGGGCGGAGCTGGGTTTTGAACCCATACAGTGATGTGTGCTCTTAAATCTAATGTTCTGCCTCTCTGTGGTTTTATAATTGCTTTTTAAAATTAGCGTGCAGAAAATTTTATTTCTTCATTTATGGAAAAAACTTTTGTAAGTTTTCTCTTTCAGTTTCCATTTCTGAATTGATATCATGAAGCCTTAGGTATGATGTCTTTAATAATAATAATGTAGTCTCTTTTATGTCTAGATTGTCATGGAGACTGGCAATACCAAGAATTCTGCACTAATAGCTAAAAAAGCTCCTACAATGCCAAAACCCCAGTGGCATCCACCATGGAAACTCTACAGGGTGAGTGACTCTGCATTTATTTTATTATGTGAACCATGATTGCTTTCTATCGACAAACACTGAAGAACAGAATAAAGAGGAAAAAGTGAATATGACAAGCTGGTAGAATGATCTGAGATGAACTGAGAAGAGTCTTAGGCAGTATCTTAAAAGAGCTCTTGGGAAGGACAATTCCCTAAGTAAAAGTTGCACTTGTATTTTATATAAAATACAGTACAAAATGTCAAGGTCAGGCTACTAAATATGGATGGCAGACTAAATCAATTTAGAAAAAGTGTTCAAAGTATTTAGTTTGAAGGTGAAGGGGGAAATACCATATAAAGAAATTTCATTGGGCCTACCAGTTATTCCTGCGATTACAATGAATTACGGTGATTCAGAGTATATCATCTCAAAGAAAATGGGCATGCATGCTCACTTTAGCAGCACACATACTAAAATTGGAATGGTGCAGAGAAGATGAGCATGGCCCTTGCACAGGGATAACACAAATTTGTGAAGTATTCCGTACTGTTTGATTGTTTTGCATTGCTTGCCTGTATCAAAATATCTCATGTACCCCATATTTCTATGGATCCACAAGAATTAAAAACAAAATTTAAAAAGAAAATGTACATAGGAAATGTACAGCTATACAGAATATATATTTTAAATTTTTATTTTTCAAATGATTGTACAGTAACAACCTTTTTGTTTGACATACAGATCTAATGAATTGTAATAGATGTATTGATTTGGGTAACCACTACCACAGTTAGGATATAGATGTTACATCACCTCAAAAAACACCCCTACGCTTTTCTTTTGTAGTTATGCTTTCCTTCACCTTTGACAATCAATGATCTGTTTTCTGTCACTGTAGTTGTCTTATTATTTTTTTTCAGTAAGTTTAGTACAAATTTATTTTTAATTTTTGTGGCTAATAGATGTACATATTTATGGGCTACATATCAAATTTTGGTACAAGCATACACTGTGGGGGCTGGGCATGGTGGCTCATGCCTGTAACCCAGCACTTTGGGAGCCCTAGGTGACTGGGTCTCTTGAGCCCAGGATTTCAATACCAGCCTGGACAACACAGCAAAACCCTGTCTCTACAAAAAATACGAAAATTGGCTATGTGTGGTGGTGCATGCCTGTAGTACCAGCTCCTCCAGAGGCTGAAATGGGAGGATTACTTGAGCTCAGGAGGTGGAGTTTTCAGTGAGCCAAGATCATGCCACTGCACTCCAGCCTGGGCAACAGAGTGACACCTTATCTCAAAACAAAAATCAAAGAAAAAAGCATACAATGTGTAATGCTCAAATCACGGTAATTGGGATATTTTTCTCCACGTAATTGGAATATTATTTCTTTGTATTAGGAACATTCCAGTTTTGCTCTTATAGTTATTTTGAAATACACAATAAATTATTCTTAACTATAGTCACCCTATTATGCTACTGAGCTAACTAACCAAACTGGTGCTCCAAACACTAAATCTTACTCCCTTTATCTAACTGTATTTTTGTACCCATTGACCACTCTCTCTTTATCCTCTGCCACCCCACTCACTGTTCTTCCCAACCTCTGGTAGCCATCATTTGTCACTCAAGATCATTTATTTTTCAGCTGCCATGTATGGGGGAGACCATGCAATATTTGTTTTTCTGTGCCTGGCTTATTTCTCTTAACATAATGTCTTCCAGTTCCATCTATGTTGTTGCAAATGACAGAATTTCCTTCTTTTTTATGGCTGAGTAGTATTCCATTTTGTGTATGTACCACATTTTCTTTATCCAGTCACCTCTTGATGGACACTTAACTAGGTTTAGCTATGTCTTTTTGACTATTGAAATCATACAATATGTACTTTTTGAGACTGGCTTCCTTCGCACAGCTTAATACCTTTGTGACTCATTAAAGTTGTTGCAAGTATTAATGTATTCCTTTTTATTATTGAGTAGTACACGTTATATAGATGAACCACAATTTGTGTATCTATTCACTCATTGAAGATAATGTAGTATTATTATAAAATCTAATAGTCAAATTATCTTTTAAATTTATGATTTGAAGATGGGAGGTCAATTCAAACTGGGGCTGCGGTTAAGCTTAAATACATTTTAACTTCTGTGTTAGTCTGCCCATTCTACTTTGTTTTATACAGGTTATCAGTGGGCATCTTGGCTGGGTTCGATGTATTGCTGTGGAACCTGGAAATCAGTGGTTTGTTACTGGATCTGCTGACAGAACTATAAAGGTAATAATGAAGGAAGAAAAAATAAACATGTCTGTATTTGTCATTTAAGTTTAATCAGTTATTATTTCCTATGGCAGGAATTGCTATTGCAGTTCCTGTGTTGTTTGAGACCTGAATAAGCAGTAAAATTTATCATTTATACCCATAAGTGTTCTAAATAAATATCTGTTTGAAAAGTGGTATTTAAACCACTTTTTCTTTACTTGCAGACTACTTACCACTAATTCCTTGATACTTACAATTTTCTCTCAAACTGGTTACAAAATTAAGAGCATGCTCATCCATAGAAAATGTGAAAAATATAGAGAATTATGAAAATATATAGACCTGTATATAATCCTACCATTGTTAGATATTTGGATAAGTTTCATTTTAGTATTTATTTCTGTAACAATGCCTTTACTTCTAAGCTTTTGTCCTGTGTGTGTGTTTTTCTTTTTAAAAGTCATTCTTAGTATGTAATTTTATATCTTGCTTTTTTCACTTAACATCATGTCAAAGGCATATTCCTGTGAAAAATTTACCATCTTTTAAAGTGGTTGCATAATATATCACTTAGAGGGTCTATAGTCTGTTTTCCTACTGTTGGACATTAGAGTTTTTAGTCTGATTTTCACCATTACGAGTAATGCTGTTAAGTTTTGTATATAAGAGTTTTTCTATATTTTAAATTAATTTGTTATGATAGAGTCCTATAAATGAAATAAATGGGTCAAATATTTTTGAAGCTGATACCCAAAGTACAAATTACTTTCCAAATGGGTGAATTGATACTTGCACTATATGAGAGGATTCTTTTCAGCACATTGGTTGTACATTCGTTTACATATATCTAATATGGTAAGCAAAAATGAGTATTCTTTTTTAAAAGCTTTGTATAAAATTTCTAATGAGTTTGAATTTTTTCATATAAAGTATTTGCTGCTTTTAGGGTTTGTTTAATTTGCTGCCATCCTCGGTTAATTTAATGCCGTACTTTTCATACTGTTATTATCGAAGTTATTTATATAACAAGAATGTTAACCTTTTGTCATCTAATTACAAATATTTTTCCAGTTTGAGCATGTCAGTTTTTTTCTTGCTTTTATTTGGAGGGGAGTCATTTTGCAAAATTTTTAATTTTTACATATTTGTTATCTTTTTCGTTTTTTCTTCGAAAGCTTAATTTTAATATCAGGATTCTAAAAATTTGCTTTGCGATAACCAGTGAAAGAAAACCATAAATATTCTTTGATTGCAGATCTGGGACTTGGCTAGTGGCAAATTAAAACTATCACTGACTGGGCATATTAGTACTGTGAGGGGTGTGATAGTAAGCACAAGAAGCCCATACCTGTTCTCTTGTGGAGAAGACAAACAAGTAAAATGCTGGGATCTTGAATACAATAAGGTAAGCTTAGAGTTAAGGATTTAAAGTGTTATGAACCACTGTCTATCTTTCTAATTCTAGAAGTTTTAACTTTCCTGCTTTGTCTTTAGGTTATAAGGCATTATCATGGACATCTGAGTGCAGTGTATGGTTTGGATCTGCACCCAACAATCGATGTGTTGGTAACCTGTAGTCGAGATTCAACTGCACGGGTAAATGGGATAGATTTGCGTATTTATCTGTAAATATATGCATCTTGTAGTGTGCACGTTTGGTTTGAGAGTCTTCAACTGATTGATAGACAATTAAAGATAGTTATCTTGAGTCATCAATACCCTAGTCCCTAAGTTTTTTAACTTGCGTTATTTTTCTACCTTAGTCTTCAGTTCTATGGCCTCATCATGTTAGTGTTGTTAGTACTCTTCCCCTGAAATGTGACATTTTCACTTTCCATTCTGTAACCACAACTATTGTCCATTAGTTCTTTCATTTGGTAGTCCAAAAAGTAGTTCCATCATACCCATTCTTAGACTTTCAGTACCCTGATATATCAGCTTTTTAAAATTCTTGCAAGCTATCTCCTATTTATATTCTTCCTTCAGTTTATAAATCATTATCTTTCATTTAAAGCATTTTCTTCATTATATTATGTCTGTTGTGTTTTTATAGATTTGGGATGTGAGAACTAAAGCCAGTGTACACACATTATCTGGACATACAAATGCAGTTGCTACAGTGAGATGTCAGGCTGCAGAACCACAAATTATTACAGGTATGATCCATACTTTTCAAGTTTACAGCATATTCATAACAGAATCCATGTTATTATACATATACTTTTAATATTCATGATGACTCATGCTTTGTATTGTGTTTACAGTGTTTCTGTGTCATATTTTAATCATGGACATTTGAAATGTATTCAGATGAAATTTCACTGTTTTTATCTCATGCTTTTTATATATCGTAGAGTATGCCATACATAGTATCCTGTAATGTCTGACTAGAATACTGTGTTATGAGCAGTTTATTATTTTACAGCGTCAAAATTATTTTTCTAGGAAATTGAAGTTAGAAGACAAAGTACCTTGAGACTAGTAACCTTTAGAACCTTTAGAACTTATTTGAATTTTATTTTGCTCTAAATAAAGTTGGATCTTTAATACTAGAAAATAATTCCTGTGCATGATATATTTTATTAACTTAATAAATCATTGGAGTTTTTCCCTTTCATGAGGGTAGAAAATCATATATTTATTTTATTTGTTATTTGCATTTGTTCTAGCTGTTCAATTGGACAGTGAATCAATTGTTGTAATTTTTTCAAGAATTAAAATCAACCTAAAAAATTGGAACTATGAAGAAATTAGCCAAGACTAATTTCCAAGTGATAAGACTTTCATTTAGAATGTATGTGTTTTGGAAGAATGCTTTGTATTTTATTTAACTTTTGCATTCTTTTTTCTGGTCTGTGTTTTGAGGGATATATGTATTTCCATTACAGGAAGCCATGATACTACGATTCGATTATGGGATCTGGTGGCTGGAAAAACAAGAGTGACATTAACAAATCACAAAAAATCAGTTAGGGCTGTGGTTTTACATCCAAGACAGTAAGTGTATTTTCCTGATTAGCTTCTCTTTTTCCTTCAGTTCCTAGTATAATGCTGAAATGCTTGTGTCAGCACTGCTTTTGGCAGTCATTTAGCTGCTGTCATTTCTAGGCCTGTGCCACATAGGAACATGTGTTTCTTTTATTTTCCTTAGGCACTATTTTGCTTTATGCCCTATAAAACATGAGGAAAGTCTTCTACTTGATAACAAGTAAATAGTGTCAAATGAGACAATGTAAATAAATCATGATTAAATGCTGCTTGTCAAAATAAAAGATATAAGTGACTAGGCTTAATGTTTTGAACATAAATGATGTTGGACACTGAGACATTCATTGAATAGTTTAATTCTTAAGGAGGAGGTTAATATATGTAGAAAGAGAAATAAGAAATCTGAACAGTATAGTGAGAGTATCCCAGGAGGTGGAGCATAATATCACAACTATTGTTTGTTGTATCAGATCACCTTGACACTTTCCTGGTTATATGTGTATCCTTTCTCTCTTCCCCTTCTTCTGTTTTCCACTCTACATACCCTTTTCTCCTCTCTTCTTCCTTCCTTTGCTTGTCTTTCTCACTCCCATTTCTCCTCTCCTCACTCCCTTTCTCTCTTCCTCTTGCCCTCTATTCCTTTCCTTCTCTCCCTTTCTCTCTGTTCCTGTCTTGCTCTTCCTCCCTCCATAACAGTTACATATCGCATTGCCCTTCAGGTGAAATAGTACATTTGCATATTTATTGTTCTAGCTTACTGCAGAGCATTAAGGAAATGAAAGGAGAATAAAACATTCATCTAGGACTTAAAATATACTGTTAAAAATTTGAAAATCTGATTTAACTTTGAATGTCTTAATATTTTTACATTTCGATATGACAGTATTTTGCTGAATACATAAATGAGTGCACATGCAAAATGTAACTATAATAAGCTTTATTACAGTGTTTCTGTGTCATATCTCAATCATGAACATTTGAAATGTATTCAGATGAAATTTCATTCCACTGTTTTTATCTCATGCTTTTTACATATCATAGAGTATGCCATACATAGTATCCTGTGTTCTGTTACCCCCACATTATTTAACTTGGTTTACTTTGTCATTAATTCTTTTTAATCTTATTTCAGTTACACATTTGCATCTGGTTCTCCAGATAACATAAAGCAGTGGAAATTCCCTGATGGAAGTTTCATTCAAAATCTTTCCGGTCATAATGCTATTATTAACACGTTGACAGTAAATTCTGATGGAGTACTTGTATCTGGAGGTAAAATAAGATTTTTATAAGTATGTTTGGTCTGTTATTTTTTTTCTTTTAATGATGAGTAAACATTTTTAATGCTTCTAAGCTGTCACACTTAAATATTATAGCAGCACTTGCCTGATTAGGGTGTATGTGTATGTTACTATGTGTGTTCATGCATAATCATAATACATGTAGTATATTTCATAGTTTAGTTCTCTTTGAGTTCCCACCTAATCAATCTCAGGGATTTATACTGGGAATTGCCTAAAATTTTGTTTGGTATTCTGGAATCAGATGTCAGACTTTGTGGTGCTTTTTAAGATCTATAAGATCTATAAATTCTGAACCCAGCACCAATGAAAGTAGACAAACTAATATTAAAAGAAGGTTGAGTGCCTGTGTCGTATGTATTTTTATAACTGTAGTATTGCCTTGGTGCTTGGGCTAATGTTGCTTAATAAATGTTTGTCAGGCTGTACTGCTGAAGGGATACCAGATGTAACTAGATTTTTTTTCCCTTTAAGCTGACAATGGCACCATGCATCTTTGGGACTGGAGAACTGGCTACAATTTTCAGAGAGTTCATGCAGCTGTGCAGCCTGGGTCTTTGGACAGTGAATCAGGAATATTTGCTTGTGCTTTTGATCAGTCTGAAAGTCGATTGCTAACAGCTGAAGCTGATAAAACCATTAAAGTATACAGAGAGGATGACACAGCCGTAAGTTCTCTGCTTCACATTCATTAAGTAAAACAGCTGTACCAATTTGGCAGTGTATTCTCATTTAATTATCACTTTATAGTTTTTAAGATATTTGTCTTCTTGAATAGTCTCTGTCAATTTCTATATTGTTTCACTGATGCCAGTGAATCCATGGATGGCTTTAATTTTATCCCAGCTTTCTTTGTTGTAGTTGCTGGGAAATGTTGCACCAAGAATAACAGCAAATAAATAGATTGCTATGCAAATTAATTTGAGAATCATAAGCTTTGGTGTTAGAATATCCAAATAGAAATATTATTTTAGATGAAAAACTATAAACTGAACATAATGAATCCATCATCTGTTATTAGACTTGGATAATGTCAGAAGTTTATCAACTTTTCCTAAAATTGTCAAAAAGTTGCTAAGTGTGTAATGCCAGTAAATGTTAGATACCTTATTTTTGTTAGAAAGGAAGCCTATTAGACATGAAGCAAACTAATAATACTTTATTTTAACTTACTTTTCTATTTTTAGACAGAAGAAACCCATCCAGTCAGCTGGAAACCAGAAATTATCAAGAGAAAGAGATTTTAATGAATGTGGAATTTTCTTTTCTTTTTTTTAAAAATATGACGTTGATGAGGATATCCAGTCATTTTGTGCTCTGGCTGGGAATACAAAGCAGAAATTCACTTGCTTCAATCATTGCTGCTTCATATTTTACAATAAACTGTCCCCTGTCCCCTATCCCTGTGTTTTTATTTCTAAAACAATTTGTGATACTAGGAAGATGCAGATATCAAGCAAATGCAGGTTTATTGAGCATAACTATTCTAGATACAATATTTTGACAGTCTTATTAGAAAACCCCCTTTTTAAAAAAATATATGAAACCGATTATTATAACAGGACATGGGGGGCCAGTAGTTTTTTTTTTTTAATCCTTTAAAAACTAATATCTGTGACTAATAATTTAAGATTAAAATATTTGAAGTCTTATGTATGTTTATTCCAAAAACAGTTTTTGAGTGTACTACGAAGTTGTGCACTAGATATTGTTCAGAAAATAGACAAGTAAGATGTGTCTATCCTCTAAGACTTTCAGTTTGATAGGTTATAGATATTCTGTAATAGAGGTGTAGGTGAAATGCTGGGGGAACACAAGGGGTAAGACCGTTTTTCTCAGGAAGGGTTGTGGAAGACTTCATAGAGTAAGTGGCATTGGAGATGACCTTGAAGTGAAGGGGACAAAGAAGGAAAAAAGTATTCTAAGATGAGTCCTAAAGTGATGAAACCAGACACAAAGAAAGCGTGCAGTGTGTTCTAGGACGAAGAATTCGCTACTGTTGAATAATGGGGAGTAAAGCTGGTTTGTGGTGGGGAAAGCTCATACATGTATGGATTTTATTCCACAAATAGTAGGATACCAGTACTGGTATTGAAACTTGGGGAAAATAACTGTGGAGATACCAGTGCAGCTATTTAAAACTACAGCAAGAGCTACAATCTTGTGAAGATTTTATAAAGAAGTTTTAAAGTTTCTAATACTGATTCCTCCTTTTGGTAAATACAAGTTTTATCAATCCTGCCCTGGGATCCTGATTCCCCTTTAGTGAACATTTGTCAGACTTCACCTTCTATAATTAGAAAACAATTATAAGAACAATTTTTTAAATTTTCCAAATTAAAAAGTTACACCATGATTTTGAACAAGCATTTCCAATTACATTACCCATCTTGCATGCTATAGGTGGGAGTA
Source organism: Cheracebus regulus (assembly GCA_963574635.1). Taxonomy (NCBI): domain Eukaryota; kingdom Metazoa; phylum Chordata; class Mammalia; order Primates; family Pitheciidae; genus Cheracebus; species Cheracebus regulus. The sequence goes on from CAUYQU010000947.1 coordinate 25,980, forward strand.
TAATTGTCACAGCCTTTAGGAATGTAGTTTTCCGGGATTTATTGAAACAACCTTTTGGCCTACTAAGTTCATTTCTAGGAAACTGCCTAATAGGAATAATCTGACAAGTGTACACAAGCAAATTTATTGCACCTTTGTTCTTTCATACTTAAAACTAGCCCAAATGGCCTGCCAATAAGTGACTAGTTTAATAGATGGTAACTTGGATGTAATTTGTTTCTAAGTATTCATTAAGAGAGTGAGGGATGTCTAGATTATTAGGGCAAGATTTCCAAACTTTACTCTTCAGTTAAAAAAAAAGTTGTGCAAGCATTTTTGTGAACAACTTGATAACCTAAAATACAGTAAGTAACACTACATTACTAAGTGGCTCTGTTAGGAAGCGTAATTATGAAAGAACATTCATGGTTTTACATATTTCTATAATGTTTTAATTTTCTATGAGCATGTATTTTGTAAACTTAAATAAAGAAAAAAGAACACTACACTTGCATTTCTGAGAGATTCTAATATACCTTCCAACAAGAAAAATCAGAGGTGGATGATGTTCCATCCCCAAAGGCCAAGAGGAATTTAATAGTACAAGGAGATGAGAAAGCCCCTACAACCTGTCTAGCAAAGCTTCAACTGTTGTATTCAAGTTAGGTATATGTATCAGATTCTGAAAAGCATTTAAAAAAATGTTTCCCTGCTCCACGCTGCCCTTAATGCCCTAGATGCATTAATTTCATCTACCATAATGTGTTCATGAACCCTAAGAAAAATGCAGAATTTCATGCATGTGCCCTTTTACCTACTTGACAGACCGCCTAACCACTGTTAAGCCCTAACCACTGTTAAGCCCAGATCTCTTTCACTGCCCATTCCATTACAGCTTGAGTGTAGTCAAGCTATAAAATGTTAACAAAGAAAAGCAACTTCACTGACTGGACTCATTCTTGGGTTTGTAACCACATACCTCAAATGGGCCATCAATGATGACCAAATACACATTTTCATAGTTAATGCCTGTTCCCTGATGTTACAAAGGATGAGCAATCTGCCTTAGAACAATTCCCTCTATGCAGTTTGTTGTCATATACTCTTTCTCACTCAAGAACCTTGCTCCCATGATTAAACCCTTTCTCTACCATGAATTCCTTCCCTCTCTCCTAAATGAGTATCATCGACATACGAATAGGTTGTAATACTGCCACTTAAAAAAAAAAAAAACACTAAATCTAATGTTTCCCTCTAGGAACACACCCATTTCTCTACTCATTTTTATAATCAAACTCTTAATTTCTATTTCCTCACTTTAGATTTTCTCAACCACTGCAAAAAAAAAAAAAAAGAAAAAGAAAAAATAGGTTAAACATATTTTTCTTTTGAATAAAGGAAGTAGTAAGGAGTTAGTGAAATAAGCAAAAATAGTAAATAAACCTAAAAACTGATTTTTTGGTTCAAAAATAGGTAAAACTAGATAAACCAATTAAAGTATAAATAATAGAAACAAAAGGAGGAAGGAAGTAAATAATAAAAGAGCTGTGTCCAATTCTATGCCATTATATTTTAAAAGCCAAACAAAATGATTAGTTACAAAGAAATAATAGCCTATGGCTATTTCAAAAAGAAACAGAAAACATAAACAGATTAATTGCCATAAAATGAAGTTGTCAAAGACAACCAACCCTACCACTACTAACACATACATCACCAAACCCAAAGAATTTCAGAATAGAATCCTGAAATAATTCCAGTGACTTGAAATTTTTCTAGGACCTAGATAGAGAAGGAAATCTTTTGTGTATTTTTAAATGTTAATATAATAAAGACCCAAATCTAATAAAGAACAAATAAATCGTGGTTTCATCTCATGGTTGCAAAAGTTACTAGTAAAGTTTAATAGAAGAATCAAGCCACATACCCAAGTGGAGTTTATTTTAAGAATACAAGGATGATTTACAATTAGGAAATAAGTTAATTAGCTATATTGATTTAGATAAGGTAGAAAATACGAGCATCTTCAGCCGGGCCTGGTGGCTCACGCCTGTATTCCTAGCACTTTTGGAGGCAAAGGCGGCGGATCACCTGAGGTCAAGACTTTGAGACCCGCCTGGCCAACATGGGGAAACCATGTCTCTATTAAAAATACCAAAAAAAGAAAAAAATTAGCTGGATGTGGTGGTTCATGCCTGTAATCCCAGCTACCTGAGAGGCTGAGGCAGAAGAATTGCTTGGACCCGGGAGGCGGAGGCGGCAGTGAGCCGAGATCAGGCCACTGCACTCCAGCCTGGGCAACAAAGTGAGATTCCTTCTCTAAATAAATAAAATCTTAGCATCCTCATAGATGCTGAAGAAGGGTTTCTACATATAGAAAAAAAGTATATAGATAGAAAATTATATAATTAAATATAAATATATATATATACTTATATATATATGTATATATACATATATATATATATACGTATATATATATGTATATATACATATATATATATATATATATATATATATGTATATATACATATATATTTTTTTTCTTTCTTTCTTTCTTTTGAGACAGAGTCTTGCTCTATTGCCCAGGCTGGAGTGCAGTGGCACAATCTTGACTCACTGCAACCTCTGCCTCCTGGGTTCCAGCGATTCTCCATATAATTAATATAAATTCATTCTTTGTTAATAAACTTATTAGCATAGCAATAGATAGATATTTTGATTAAATACGACTTTTTCTTCTTAACTTCGTCAGGGGAAGTTTCTCCTGCAACTTCTTTAGGAGAATTTAGAAAGCTGAAAACCAGAAATTCTCCATGAGAATAATTTGTTACCTAATTATTTTAACATATCAAATAGAAATTTGATACTTGGCCAGGAGCGGTGGCTCACGCCTGTAATCCCAGCACTTTGGGAGGCCGGGGCGGGTGGATCACGAGGTCAAGAGATCGAGACCATCCTGGCCAACATGGTGAAACCCTGTCTCTACTAAAAAATACAAAAATTAGCTGGGCGTGGTGGCACATGCCTGTGGTCCCAGCTACTCGAGAGGCTGAGGCAGAAGAATTGCTTGAATCCGGGAGGGGGAGGTTGCAGTGAGCCGAGATCGCACCACTGCACTACAGCCTTGCGCCTGGCGACAGAGCGAGAATCTGTCTCAAAAAAAAAAAAAAAAAAAAAGGAAGAAATATTAATACAAGAGTCATAAATCATAATTTAATTTTGTAAAAACTGAAGTTTAATGGACTCCTCTGCCTTAGAATAGGGGGAATGGGTGTGCTTTCTGCTTGACTTAAAACTGTGACCCTCCCAGCTAAATCACATAGTAGTCCCTAGCTATCCCCTATTTCTGCTCTATTTTTTTCACTTGTTGCTTTTTAATATGATTTATTATTTTTATTGTCTGTTTCACCCAATAGAATGTAAGCTACAACATAACAGAGCTATCTTATTCACCAATGTGTTGGTTGGTACTCACTATATTTTGTTAATTTGAAGTCAAAAATTTTAATAATTGGGAAATTGGAAGAATCACCTTCAGTGATCTGATTTGAATTTTTAAACTTTTGTAACAAAAGTAAATTATTGAATGAATTATTAAAGAATGGGGTTTTGAAAGTAATTTTAACAAGCTTAATTGATACATTTATGAATTTAAAATGTAATGAACATTTAACAGCGAACTCATAGATTTGGAAGATACTTTGATACGATTAAGCTGAATTTAGAAAGTGCGAGTTACAGTCTCACAGCATTTGTGCTGTTCAGTTTTTCAAGAAGTAGACCTTTGGAAAATGTTCTTATTTGAACAAGCTGTACCTTCTACTCTTCTTTAAAAATATATGTATAGCTTATGGTTTAAAGATAGTGTCAGCTGGGCATGATGGCTCTTGCCTGTAATCCCAGCAATTTGGGAGGGCAAGGCAGGAGGATTGGCTGGGCCCAGAAGTTCAAGACCAGACTGGGCAATATAGTAAGACCCAGTCTCTACATTTTTTTTTTTTTTCATTAGCTAAGCATGGTAGCACAAGCCTGTAGTCCCAGCTACTTGGGAGGCTGAAGTGGGAGGATCACTGGAGACTGAGAGGTTGAGGGTTCAGTGTGTCATGATTGAACCACTGCACTCCAATGCAGTCCACAACAGTTGAGACCCTGTCTCAACAAACAAACAAACAAGATAGTGTTTGCATTTCTGAAAAATTTAGCTCTGAAATATATAAATAAGTAAATAGAATATACATCACATCCTTGCTTAATTTCTGTCTGAAATTCAGAAAATCAGATAAGTGAGGATGATCTGAAGGTCAGTGGTAAAAACATTTCACCTGTTTGGATACAAAACTGCTACTTCTATAATCTGCATTGAGTTGAGAGACCCCCTGGGGATAAACGTATTTTGTCTTGTGGCTTGATCATAAACTGAATTTATTAAAGACAAGGACTGACATGCATTTAAAGTAGCCTTCCTTTATAGCTATCATTTGTGGTGATAAAAAGTATCAACTGGAAATTTCTGAAAATGAAATTGAAAAATGGCCCCCAGCTCAGAAAAGCAATATTTGGTTGGCATCTCTAACATCATACTTCATAATTCATACAGCCCACGAATTTCTTAAAAATTTTCAGACGTTCCGTCTTGTTCATCTACAGCACCATCCTGATGATGCTGTGATATCACGTGATCTTTTATTCCCATCAGATGTCTGCAGTTCTGGAAGAGAAGAAGGTACAGTTCAGAGCAGAGCAATTCACCCTGGTTTTATTCTTGGCTCTGACACTGATTCATTGTGCAATGTCCTCATCTACAAGTGACTTCAGTGACTTCATTTTTCTGTTTCTCAGTTTTCTCACTGGTGGAACAGGGATGATAACAGTTCTAGCCCCATTGAGTCACTGTGCCTATTAAAGAGTAAAGTGGTGGGAGAGAGATCCAAGATGGCCGTGTAGCAGCAGCTCAGGATTGTAGCTCCCAGTGAAAGTGCAGAGAGGGAGTGGATGCCACAATTGCCGACGAATTTTTGATGCCCACAGACTGGGAGATTCCCGGAGAAGGAGCCACACGGGTTGCCAGCGCAATTCTTTTGGCCGTCGCGGCGCTTCTCTGTGCGGCGTGTACGGGACTGGTTGCCCTTTTAGTCGGGCTCGGCTAGTCCCATCCCCACAAGGAGAACAGCAATTGGAAGCGCCGAGGACGGAGAAAGCACAGCTGAACCCGGGAAGGCCCAGCTCTGTGGGGAAGCGGCGCCCCCAGAAGGAAAACTAAGAAACAGAAAAAACTTCATCACCAACAAGCCGGATGTCCACTCAGATACCCAATCTGAAAATCGGCAATTACAAAGACGACAGGTGGATAAATCCACAACAATGGGAAGAAACCAGTGCAAAAAGGC